>JAVTVY010012224.1:0-50694 GCA_036873755.1 Hanleya hanleyi | reverse complement strand
AATCTAAATTTGTAATTTGCAGACAGACAGGCAGGCAATGTGAACGTATTAATGCATAATAATGCTCCCCCCACACACACATACCCGCCTATGATAGCCCCAAAAGGGATAAAGTGTGGAACGAAGGGCACTGTTTATAATCTTTCTATTACGGTTCACCATGGTGATATAAACGGTGACGCTGAATGGTTTACTCTGTTCAATCAACAGCTCATGCACTTGCAACCAACTAAATAATTTCAGACCGTGCTCCTGTGTTGCAACCACTTCCGTCATTTAAATGCGTGGGATTAAACGCTTTTGGGAGTAAATATGTTCATTTTGAATCTATTTTTGGAAGCTATTTGGTGGATCGCCATCAAGTAAGATCACATTACCTAATCAGATGAATATATACCGCCATATAGTGAGACATGTGATGCTCTATTTGTTCAAAATTACCGTTCCGCACCCTTAACATTCCCAATTTCAGTCTACCAATAAAGCCGATTTCTCGGAGGGTTTTAACATGAATTCCCCCATTCGAACATGCCTACGGTTCACCAAATCTACGAACAAACCCGAATATAGCCCCCCCCCCCCCCCACAATATCCCCGAAAAGTTGCGAAGGGTGTCCCACTCACCAGACGTTGTCTACCAGATAAGTCGATTCACTTCTGTGATTCATAAGTTGTCAGCTGGTTCGCAAAGAAATAAAATTAATGCCTCACCATTAATTTGCATTATTGAACTTTGAGCATAAAGTATTGTATACATGTATTCATTTGACCATGGGTTTAGAGCTGTGTTTACAGATATAATGCAAGGGAGGTACATGTAACACATGCTACGGCATGTTCATTATATTGTTTGTTGGATTATGCCCCTTTGACCACTTGTGTTCTCCAGATATGTTGGTGTGACCTGGTCTTGGTGCAGCTGACCGATATTTTTCACTGACATGCGCTGTGAGGCTGCCCTGACTTCTACCACGAGGTTCAACATTATGTTTAGGCACTAGCTGGGAGCAGACACACTGAGGCCAAGAACTGAACTTGAAACTTCAGTATAGGCCTATGATAAGCAAGTATCTTTCGGTGTTCAAATTTCGGTTATAATTATTGCGGCTGGTAAATCCAAATTTCTAAATTCAAAAAGTGTTGCTGTAAGCTGTTATTCACTTATTGTGTGAAATTGGGTAATTTGAAGATGCCTCGTGCTAGGCCGATACGCACTAGGCGGGCTTGCTTGAAGTGGGTGTATCTCGGGGAAGTGTCTGAAAGTGCCAGCGCGGAATCACGGACTGGGCCTCCAGCGAAAACAGCCAAAAAGAGGAGTGGTACGACTCGTACCGGTAAACAGAAAGATAAGCCGACGGAGCGGTCTGGCCCTAGCAGAGAGAGTGATCACTGTGATGAACCTATCGGCCATCCGGACGTACGAACTGCGGCCAGTGGAACCACTGGAGGTAGTATGCACTGCATACTACCTCCAGTGGTTCCACTGGCCGCAGTTCGTACGTCAGCACGGTGTTAATTTTGTTGATTCTGGTGTTCGAAATTTGTCTGGTAATGTGCCGCAGTCTTTACAAGGGGGACAGTTTGATAACTATGGTAGAATGTTACATTCTAACGGTGTTGGTTACACTAATCTGAATGCTCAGCAGTTCACGTGTCCCAGTTATGATCGACCTAATTTTGGCCTCGCTGACCCAGGGTCAGCCAGTGCACCGATCAATATGCTCTCCCGTGATACTAATACAGGGCAATGGGGATTGCTAGCAGGGCCAGTATACAGTCAAATATGCCCAATGTGTCAGATTTTGGAGCAGGAAATTTGATGTCCAATCCTACAATTAACCCTATGTCACAGCCTGTCCCACTAGTTAGTGTGTGTGATGAGCTCGAGGCTCACGTTCCAGAACAAATTAAGTCGAAAATCTGGGCTGGCGAATATATTGAGATGCCATTGCTCCTAAAAACTGCACATGAGCTACGCGAACAGGTATGCTCATTAGCGTTGGCTGGCCGCGAGGGTGAACCTGTTTTATTGCGACCAAAAATGCAAATCAAAAAGATTGAGACTATAGAAGCATGGACATCTGCATTTTTTATATTTTCCAGCATCTACTTGCAGCGGCATCCTGGTAGAGCTCGGGAATTGCTGAAATATATGAGCACCGTGCGAACACTGGCTGCTAGAGTTGGGAACCCAGCTTTCCAGGTGTATGATGAACAATTCCGACTTCGCATGGCCAAAAATCCAACCATATCATGGAACGTAGTTGATGCTGAGCTATGGCTCACTAGTTTGTTACCTAGGGCTATACCAGACAATTATTCGAGGGTTACTAACACAAATGGCAAAGACAAACGCAGAGGTGTTTGTTATGCATTCAATGGGGAGGGTTGCACGAGGAAGAGCTGCAGATACAGCCATAAATGCAGTAACTGCTCAGGGTCCCATCCCCTCAAGAATTGTCATTTAAACAAGAAGGGCAATTTTCGTCCCTCCAGCAACAAAACATCTGAGTAACGAGTCAGAACCTGGACTCCCCGCGCAATACATCTGCAGATTCTTGTTTATATCCTAAGCTTTACACACTGGCTAACACACCTGTTAAATTAGATCGTTTATTGTTCTGGCTGAAAGAATATCCAAATACAGAGGATAAAGAGATATTAGAAATAGGTTTTAGGGATGGGTTTTCCTTACATTATTCTGGTCCCCGTGTTCCTTTCGATTCCCCCAATTTAAAATCTCTAAAGCTCGCTGAGAATGTTGTGACAGAAAAACTAGCAAAAGAGGTCAAATTGGGTAGAATAGCTGGACCGTATAATGAACGCCCTATCCCTACGCCAGGAGAGTTTAGACTTATACACCATCTTTCATACCCCAAAGGTTCTGGGACATCAGTTAATGATGGTATACCTGCTGCACTTTGTTCAGTATCCTACTCAAGGGTTGATGATGCAGTACAGATGATCCAAAATTGAGAAAGGGGGCCCTAATGGCTAAAGCAGATATAAGATAAGCTTTTTATCTTCTTCCAGTCAATCCAGATGATTTTGATCTCCTTGGTTTCAAGTTTCATGAAAAATATTTTGTTTCACGAGTGATGCCTATGGGCTGTTCAATCAGTTGCGCTACTTTTGAGCGTTTCAGTTCTTTCATTGAATGGTGTGTCAAAAAGAAAACGGGTGAGAATACAATTCTGCATTATATCGACGACTTTTTTGTAGCAGCTAGAGCGGGCACCACTACCTGTAGTAGAATAGTACAGGGATTAGTCGATGTATGTGAGGATATAGGAGTCCCACTGGCCGAGGAGAAAAACATGGGTCCATGCACATGCCTACCATACTTAGGTTTGGAGTTCGATTCAGATCAATTGCTTGTTCGCTTACCCTCAGCCAAACTTTTAGAACTTAAAGAGCGCATGATAGCAGTACGTAGTCGCCAAACGATTAAGCTTTACGAACTCCAATCCTTGATTGGCCTACTGAATTTATTCTGTCGAGCTATAGTCCCTGGTAGGGCTTTTTGTAGAAGACTAATAGATGCAACCATAGGCATAGTAAAACCACATCACCATATTAAAGTTAGTTTAGAGATGAAAGCTGATTTATTAATACGGTTGCAATTCCTGGAGCATTATAATGGGGTGAGTGTTTTCCTAGATCAGTTTTGGTTGTCCAGTGATGCTCTCCAGCTGTACACTGATGCTGCTGGTAGTCATGAGATGGGGGCCTACCTTAATGGTCACTGGGCTTATGCACATTTGCCTGATAGCTGGCATAGTTCGGGTATAACAAAGGACATAACGTTCCTGGAGCTGTTCCCTATTGTCGTGGCGATCGAGTTATGGGCTGATCAATTG
The DNA here is from genome assembly GCA_036873755.1 of Hanleya hanleyi. Lineage (NCBI taxonomy): Eukaryota > Metazoa > Mollusca > Polyplacophora > Lepidopleurida > Hanleyidae > Hanleya > Hanleya hanleyi. The sequence goes on along the minus strand of JAVTVY010012224.1, from coordinate 46,834 downwards.
CAGCATAAGAAAATTTTGTTTCGTTGTGATAACAAGGCCGTGGTGGAGATCATAAATAGACAGTCAAGCAAGTCGCACAGAGTTATGCGGCTGGTTCGTTGGCTTGTTCTAGCTTGCCTTAAGCATAATATTCTTTTTTAATCCAAGCACATTTCTGGAACTAACAACGAGATTTCTGATTCGATCTCCCGTTTTCAGTGGGAACGGTTTCGGCGCCTGGCTCCTCATGCGGACAAATCTCCAACCTCCATTCCCCAGTGGATGTGGACCAATTAGAGATAGAAGCACAAAGGTTAATACAATGTTCGTACATGGGCTGCATATGAAGTAGGAGTTGCCTCCCTTGAACGTTTTAGAGACCGCATATGTGTAGCTCGAGAATGGCCAGTACCTATGACTCAAATCATACAGTTTGTTGCTTATCTTTCTCAGCAGGGCTATGCCCCAGCCACAGTTAGTACATATCTCGCTGGTATCTCCTGTAAGCATAGATTTATGCAGGTACCAGATCCTACACAATTCTTTGTCATAAAAAAGATGATTGTGGGTTTTAGGCGCATCAAACCTCAACACGATTTGCGTCTGCCAATTACCTTGCCAGTAGTAATGTAAGCGTATTTCAAACCATATTTTCCAGGGAGGTAACTCTTGGTTCCTTTTTTTCCGCCAAGGCGCGCCACCAGGCCCGTATGAAGTCACTTCCGGTCTGGGTGAATGGAGCGTGACCTGCGAACATGATAGGATATGTACTGACCTGTCTGTGGGTTTTTCCACAATGTCGCTCACCTCCGTGTCTTTTCGGTCACCTCCGTGTCTCTTCAGTCACCTCCGTGACATCTTCGGTCAACTCCGTGACATCTTCGGTCACCTCCGTGACATCTTGGGGCACCTCCGTGTCTTTTCGGGTACCTCCGTGTCTTTTCGGTGAGGTCCGCCATCTTCAGAACATGATAGGCCATGTACTGACCTGTCTGTGGGGTTTTCCCACAATGTCGTTCACCTTCGTGTCTCTTGGGTCATCTCCGTGTTTCTTCGGTCAGGTCTGTGTCTCCTCGGTCAGGTCCGTTTCCACAATGTCGTTCACTTCCGAGTCTCTTCAGTCACTTCCCGAAGACACACGGAGGTGGCCGAAGAGACACGGAGGTGCCCCAAGATGTCACGGAGGTCACCGAAGATGTCACGGAGGTACCCGAAGAGACACGGAGGTCACCGAAGATGTCACGGATATCACCGAAGAGACACGGAGGCGCCCGAAGATGTCACGGAGGTTACCGAAGAGTCACGGAGATCACCGAAGAGACACGGAGGCGCCCGAAGATGTCACGGAGGTGACCGAAGAGTCACGGAGGTGCCCGAATAGTCACGGAGGTAACCGAAGAGACACGGAGGTGACCGAAGACACACGAAGGTCACCGAAAACACACGAATGTCACGAAAAACGTATAAAAGTTGAAATTTTTTAGGGCATTGCTGCATTCATTGGCCTGCTTGACCAACCTGCTTCACCAGCCTGCCTCACCAGCCTGAGCCTGCCTCACCAGTGCAACTTCACCAGCCTATCTCACCATAGCAGCTACTTACCTGACCAGCCTGAGCCAACAGTCATGGAGTCATCCCACCGAGCTAAGTTTCTGCAGCACCGTATCCATATCGCTGATGAGATGCAGCATGTGGCCGATATATGTGATCTGCTCATGGTGGAAAACATAATCACTAAACACATGGGGGTAGAGATCATGGCGGAGAAGACCTATATGGCACGAAACAGAGCCCTCGTCGACCTCATACCATGCCGTGGCTCCTTAGCATTTCAAGCCTTCGTGGAGGCGCTGAAGAAGACGGGAAATGAAGGAATAGCATGTCTACTTCAAGCCCAGGATTCAGAAGATAATATCTTAGTCATGGACATGGACACCGCCGAAGGGCGTACAGGTACCAAACGTACCCACAAAGAGTCCGGTCCACCTGCCAAACGTCCCCGACTAACACCTTTAGAAATACCTCAGCAAGTGCTTCAGCCAGTGCCCCAGCAAGTGCCTGAGTAAGCGAAGGAAGAGGTGCTACTTCCTATGTCTGTGCAGGAGATCAATGATATTATCCAGCAGGCCTACCAGGCGGCCCAGACGAACACTTGGGAGCTCTCTCCCTATTTAACTGTGAGCGTCAAAGAAGAGGAAGTGCATTTTAACGCACCGGGCTGGGACGACAAACCACCTAAGCATATCGCCTTGACGTTGGACACCTGGATAAGAGTACAGGCCATTTATTACGCCGTTGATGCGGTCATTGACCACCAGGGGAGCGACGAAGCGAAATTTTATGTGGGTGACGACATCTTCCTCACCTGTTTTATGTTCAACAACATGCTGCTGGTGCATATTCGTAAATGGAAGTTGAGGGGAGATACGCAAACGCGCATTCCTTTATCTCAGGGCGTCACCCTGCAAATACCTACGTGGCGGAAGCTGCAGAGTTTCACAGGTGAAATTCATGAAGTCCTGTCTGACCAGGAGACTCAGTATATTTATAAGAAGTACATCGACACATTCCTGGATCATTCGACACTTGCGTATCCAGCAATGTGCAGGCTGTAACAACAAGAACGGTCTCTTCAACACGCATACGTGTATGGACAATAGTATACCATCAGACGCGCGGATCACTGAGGCACTACACGCCGTTAACGAGGTGCAAATTGCCGAGGCATTGCAAGTTGCCTGTCCACCCAGAATTCCACGTGAACAGATTGCCACCTTCATATACGTGCACCAGGGGCAGAAAGACAATGACGAGTTCAAACAAGTCTTGTTGCATAAATATTGAACATTTCACACAAGTCTTGTTGCATAAATATTGAACATTCAGACATCACCGTTTTCCTACATTCTATATTCATTCTATGTTCATTCTATGTTCATTTTAAGCGCCTTCACAGCGTATAATTGTATTAGAAAAATTCAACACCAAGAGTCTACTGTGGTGAAGACCTTATGTTCATTCTACTGTGTTAATAAATATTAGAAATTCAAATGTGTGTCAGTGTTCACTCTATGCAAAGGGGTATTGGTGTGGGAGCTGGTGTTTTGTGCTTTTAGTTAGAAAGTCTCCCCCCTTTCGGGTGTAATTAGGTGGCCCTAATAAGCGCCCTTGGAAAGAACAGCGGGTTGGTCATCACACTGTTACGGCCGGAATATTTTTTTAATGCTTCATACCCATCCCCGACACACAGGGCATCGCATCTTCAAATGAAGCTCCTCTGTCTCTGCGCACTGGCACGAGCCCGCTATGCATGTTAAGCTTAGCACGCATACACCACATAGGCACAGGTGGCCACAAGGAAAAAGGCGTACGTCGTCTCATCGTCTTGACACACGGTACAGGTTGATCTCTTCTGCTCCCTAGCCAGTTGTAGGCGTAGTTTAGTCTTTTCGTCTTCTAATTCGTCAATTTGTTGGCTCAGGCGGCTGATTTCTGGTGATGGTGTTGTCATTCCTGTTGCGGTCGCTGTGGTAGCCGTCGTTGTGGTAGCCATCGTTGTGGTAGTCGAAGTTGTAGTTGCTGGGGTTCTACTACTGTTTAACCACTCCTCCAACTCTCCGTCGTCTGATTCATCATCATCATCATCCTCTTCCTGCACAGCGTCCCTTATTGCTCTATCTTGTTATGCGCTTCTCGTCCTCAAAGCTTCAGCAATGTGAGCTTCAGCAACACGCTGCAAGCTCGTAATGATTGTAACATGTTCGTCGTCTTCTGCGCTCGAGCGAATCCGTCTAGGATCTTGTTCTTCTTCTCCGTCTCGAATTGTCACTGTGAAAGTTTCGGTCGACACTCCCGTGTTCATTGCGTTGAAAAGTGACCGTCTACTAGCGTTAGCCATGATGCAGTTGAAATGAGTGGATAGCAGACGATACACATCGCACTTTTTTATAGTACAACCGTACAGTGCCCGTGTGAGGGCGCGGACGTCAACGAAATCTTCATACTGGTCAAGTGTATCCGCTCACACTCACTGATATTTTGAGTTGACGTGCAAAACTTATTTAAACTTGAACTTTGGGAGCTTATATTGTATCGCTGAAAAATTCAGAAGGCTCACTGCAGGCTAAAACTATTTTTTTTTTTATCATTTTGTCGGTTTTAGACCCGTATGGTTATGGGTGTGGTTGTGTGGAAAACCCGGTAAATTTGAAATAAATCGGCTTACCTCCGTAAAAACACTTTAGGTGTGTTCCTTACATCCTTATAATGTCACCCTGAAAATTTTAGCAGGTTTAACGATGGAAAAGTAGGAATTTTTGTCATATCGCTCTTGCTACGTTAACACAGCCATTGACACGCATAGCTGTACACATATTCGGCTCCATACTGTATAGTGCTGTGTTACCGTAGCAAGAGTGATATGACAAAAATTCATACTTTTTCATCGTTAAACCTGCTCAAATTTTCAGGGTGACATTATAAGGATGTCAGGAACACACCTAAAGTGTTTTTACGGAGGTAAGCCGATTTATTTCAAATTTACCGGGTTTTCCACACAACCACACCCATAACCATACGGGTCTAAAACCGACAAAATGATTAAAAAAATAGTTTTAGCCTGCCGTGAGCCTTCTGAATTTTTCAGCGATACAATATAAGCTCCCAAAGTTCAAGTTTAAATAAATTTTGCACGTCAGCTCGTATTTATTGCAAAATGAGACCGGTTTGAAGATGGAAAAGAAACACAAAATTTCAGTGAGTGTGAGCGAACACACTTGACCAGTATGAAGATTTCGGTGACGTCCGCGCCCTCATACGGGCGCTGGTTAGACTATAAAAAAGCGCGATGTGTATCGTCTGCTATCCATTCATTTTTAACTACATCATGGCTCAATACATGGATATTGATTGAGCGCACAATATTATTAACGAGTCGTGGCTTGACAACATATTAGAAGAGCTATGCAAAGATGACGAACAAGAAGAAAAAGAATACCAGCCGGTAGATGGCAGCGACACTTTCACCCTGGTTTCACAACAAAAGCGGCAGTATCTTCACCATGCCACGGGTCAATTCATCGATATTGAAGACGACGAAGAAGAAGAAGAAGAAGAAGAAGAAGAAGAGGCGGCGGATGGAGATTTCACCGCAGTTTCGCAACAACGGTCCTATCTTGACGAAGCAACCGGTCAATTCATCGATGGAGTGGGCAATAGTACCTACGACGTACGGCCTGATAGTACCTCCCAACACGAACGGCTTGAACGAGTCATACAAGATGTGTTCAAACAACATCAATTACAAGCGTCTAGTCCGTCATTCATAATCCAGCCGTCGTCCATTAGAGAATATCCAAGACCAAGACCAAGAACAAGAACAAGAAAAAGAAGCAACCGGTGAATTCATCGATGGAGTGGACAATAGTCCCTACGACTACCGGCTTGATAGTACCTACGACGAACAGCTTGATGAACTCATACAAGATATGTTCGAAGAAGACCAAGAACTTGAAAAAGAAAAAACAAGAACAGATGGCTGTTTTACAGCAGCGATATCTTGAGTACTACTGTACCGAAATAAGAAGACTGGAGGGAGACACAACATGGGGAGCGGCACAGTATTTGCCCTGTGTCCATGGCAGTAGTCGCTACGCCAAATTCGCTATATTTCCGTGTGGACACCAAGCGTTATGTATCCGCTGTATCCACAGACATGCAGGAAGACCAGCCCCCACGCCCACTTACAAGCCCATAGCGTGTACACTCGTCACGGTGAAATGTCCCGTGTGTACCAAGAGGCGAGAAAACCTGTTCCGATCGATGTAATCCCCCTTACATCTTCCTAACGGTCCTTATGAGGACCCCCCAATTATACTCGAAAGGGAAAGCTTCTAATTAAAAGCACAAAACAGCAGCTCCTGCATGCACACACCTAGGTAAAAATAGGTAATTAACACTTAGTGAATGGGAACTTCCTACTAACAGCGCCCAGGTAAAAAAAAACAAAAAACACTATTAGTATGAATGTACGGTAATAATATACCGAGTAGTCCCGGAAAAACCCGAGTGTAATTTTTTTTTTTTTTTTGTCAGGAGGTGTGGGAGATTGGTAATCATAGAGGAGAGGAGATTGGCATTCGTAGGGCCTAGGGCTAATTGTTATAAGTGCTGTTTGGAAGGCTAGGGGTTGACCCTGAAAAGGGCCTTTCATGGTAGATTTTTTTGGCGTTGGAGATTAGTAATCATAGAATATAGAGGAGAGGAGATTCGCAAATGTAGGGCCTGATTTTAATTGAATGTGCCACGTTAGAAGTCCCCTTTCGTAAGATTGGGGTGGCCCTGAAAAGGGTCGTTCAATTTGTTTACCCTGCTTTATTCAGGGGATGGAGTTGTCCTGTCTACTCCATCACACTGGCGGAAAAGTATCTTCCGGGCTGTTGTTGTTGTTGGGGGCCAGGCTGTTGTTGTTCTTCATCCGGGACTGGTAGAATGTGGTCCAGAAAGGACGCCGGCGCGATTCGTGGCAGGTCACCGATATCAATAAATTCCGGCTCAACTGGCTGGAGCAGTTGTTGTTGTTGTTGGGCATCCAACAGATCGCCCAACGTCTCCAGCCAGTCTCGCCCCTGCAAATCGGCCGGCGCCCTTGCCACAAGATGGTATAAATCGCCCCAGGCGAGTGGTGTGAAGTTGGTGTTGTCCCGTGTCCACTTCTTTATTTCCTGCAACCAATACTCTCTCACGGCCCTCGCTAATTCTTCTTTCTCCCGCCTCTCTTTCGCCGCACCTTTGGTGGTGGACATCTTGGCAACACGGCTCATGATAGGGTCTTGATGTATACTTCTTCACCGTCTGAGAAATGTGATTTGAATGCGCCCTCTCCCCACGCGTCCCCTGGGTTTTATACTGAATAGAGTGGATTTTCATTGGCTGTTTAAAGCAGGGCGAACCTCTTTCATTGGTTCTGTCTCTGTCATTTCCATTGGTTGAAATACGGGACGCTGATTGGCCCAATAAGGCTCTGTAATACCTCCTGGGTTAACATTTCAATCCCCTGTTTTTGCACCAAACGGGTATAGGAAAATCCTAGGTTAAATCAATTCGTATCTCTATAACATTACACCCGAATGATCACGGACTTTGACGAAGGTGGGGCCATGGAAAATAAAAACTATAACGTGTACGGGTACGGACTAGCATCGAGAGGCACGAAAAAATAAAACTATAACGTGTACGGCTACGGACTAGGGGTTAATTTAACATTACACTACCGAGTGATCACGGACTTTCACGAAGGGTGAAGGGAGACGGAAAAATAAAACCAGAACGTGTACGGGTACGGATTAGGATAGAGAGACACGAACAAATAAAAAAACTATAACGTGTACGGCTACGGACTAGGAGTTAATTATACCCATTGTAGTATACAAATTACCCGTCCAACCCTATTTTGCGGGGGGTATAGGTTAGTCCACTAGGCACTGACAGGGTGTAGTATAAGCAACTGCACAGCGCGCTACTCTATATATACAGGCCTCCCTAGCCGGTGTTTTGTCATTCACCACCATGGGAGCGAGCGGAGCAGATGGTGAGCTTGCGTTGTTCCAACTCACCGCCAACGTCACCCTGATCGTCAACGACCATCACCTGCAGCTCACCGAAGAACAACCCCGAGAGGTGAAGCTATTTTTAACCCTAGCAGGGTGGACTCTATTGGCACGGTTGTTACAGGGAAAGGAGCCCGAAGTCGATTTCATGCACGTGGGAGTGGGTGTCTACCTACGAAGTGGTGGAGATGATTCTTTTTTTCCCCGGTTAGAACAGCGTGGTGGTCCCCATATCACACTCCGTCCTGCATTATGGCAGGCGCTGAAAACTATTATCCCCGACGTCCACGACTTACTGCACCCCGACGCGAACTCTGTGGCTACCCGGACTCTTACACCTGGCTGCACCCTATTGTTGTACCCCAAACGAGTGGACCTCATCCATAACCGCACTGGGTGGGCACCCAAAGCCGACGTCTCTCTTTCCCCGGAGGGATGGACCACCTTGAAACGTGTGTTAAAGGGAACACTGGACGGTGATAGCATTCACCTGTGTGACCATGTCTACATTTTTCGCGGCGCCTTTTTTGCTCAACTTATCTGTCTGGACGGAGGACATTTTACCCTGGACCCTGATCTATGGGCGGCCTTGGAAAAAGTAGTCCCCATTGTCGATGAAGTACTATATCTATAGGGTGCACACAGGCTAGAGTGTCAGTGTCTTAACATGAAGCGGACACACAACAGCGCAACCCAGAGGGGTACCCGGTGGGGCACCCGCAAGGCCGGCCGGCAGGAGTCCACGTGGAGTAAGACTGTGAACAAGGTGTTAACACATTTGTATTACAACCCAACCAGTCCAGCCGCTTATAGCGCTGTGGGAGCGCTCGCTCGAGCTGCACATTCCCAAGGCATCAGTCGAACTGAAGTTCGAGAATGGTTAAAAACCCAAGACACTTATAGCTTACATCGAGCAGCCCGACGACATTTTCGCCGTACCCGAGTCATCGTAGGAGGCGTAGACGCACAATGGCAGGCCGATTTCGTCGATATGAGTCGATTTGCTGCCCACAATGATGGACATCGGTACATGTTGACCTGTATCGATATTTTATCCAAGTACGCGTGGGTGCTACCCATCCGAACCAAAACAGGAGAGAATCTGGTACGAGCGTTCCAGCAGATTTTCAAGACGGGTCGCAAACCCCTCTATTTGCAAACGGATGAAGGCACAGAATTTCTCAACCGCCACTTTCAAGCCTTTCTTAAAAAACAGAAGGTGTTTTTCTTCCATACGTACAACGAGACCAAAGCCTCTGTGGTGGAACGATTCAATCGAACCTTCAAAGGACGGATGTACAAGTATTTTACCGCCAAAAACACCCGACGGTACATCGATGTGCTACCTCAACTGGTCCAAGGGTACAATCGAGCCTATCATCGCAGTATCCAGCGGGCTCCCCTCGATGTGACGGAATGCAACGAACATCAAGTGCGCCGTACGCTGTACACGATAGAACCAAGTCCACTCACGTCACCCCGTTACAAACGCGGAGATGTGGTACGGATCAGTAAAGTCAAAGGGCAATTTGAGAAAAGTTACTTGCCCAACTGGAGTGACGAGCACTTTGTCATCGTTCGCAATAGCCCTCGAAACCCACACGTCTATCAACTGGAAGATCTACAAGGAGAAACACTGCAAGGCACGTTTTACGAGGCAGAATTACAACCGGTGGTAAAAACACGGAAAGACTACTACACGGTGGAAAAGATTTTGATAACGGAACGTCGACGTGGCATCCCCTATCATTTCGTCAAATGGCAAGGTTGGCCCAGTTCGTTTAATTCCTGGGTCTCAGCCCGTGACATGAAACGGCTATAAATTCTACCTCACATCGCCTACAGCCTTCAGTCTAGGGTTGTACCATGGATAGTGCACATCTGCCCTTACTGCTGCGGACTCGAAAAAGGACAAGTCGGTACCGTCGTGTGTCTACTAGTGCTTCTGGGTACCTTATTTGGAGGAGTCTTCTACGATTTGGCGTACCTGATATCCTGTTTCAACCTACCATCCACTCGTCCAATAGCTGCCCCCCAACGTCAAGTGCAATCACCCAACACCATCACCACCACCACCACCACCACCACCATCTCTCCTACTACGCTGCGGAACATTACCAGGGTACCACCAGGTTCTACAACCCATCCCACTACGCGGTCTAGTCCTACTACTACTACTACTACTACTACTACTACTACTACTACTCTACGGAACTTCACCAGGGTACCACCCGTGTACCTGCCTAGTTCTACCCTCAGGAGCCCCCCACCAGCATCATCTTAAACCATCACAGCTACCAGGGCAATACCACAGCAACATAGGACTCCCACCACCACCACCACCACCACGCTAACACCTAGAGTGGGTATAGTACCACGTTTACCACGGCAACGGTACCTGCACTACGACCCCCGGTGGGATCCACGACAACGGTGGTGGTGGGCCTCTGAACGCTTGGCGCAAATCACCAAATAACCTATGGATCCTCGGTGGCAGCATCCCTTCACGTGTCTCATCGCTGGATCGACCGGGTCGGGAAAAACACACTTCGTTCAACGGCTCATCCAACACGGGTCAGCCCTCATTTCACCGCCCATGGCTCGCATCCTCTGGTGTTATGGAGCTTGGCAGCCTGCGTACGAGGAACTGGCACGCATACCTGGACTCACCTTGGTGGAAGGATTACCCCCAGAGGATACCCCAGAAGACACGTTAGTAGTGGTAGACGATCTGATGACCGAAACGGACAGTCGGGTGACGCGTCTCTTTACGAAAGGGAGCCATCATCGTCGGTTGAGCATCATCTACATCGTCCAGATTCTCTTCAGTAAGAACAAAGAGTACAGGAACATCAGTTTGAATGCTCAGTATGTGGTGTTGTTCAAAAACCCCAGAGACGCATCACAAATTATGCACCTGGCGAAACAGATGTACCCTAAAAACACGGCCTTTGTGCGGGAAGCCTTTGAAGATGCCACCCAAGGCGCCCACGGCTACCTGCTCATCGACTTGAAACAAGGGACACCATCGGCACTTCGATTGCGGACCCACATTTTCCCCGGAGAGTTCCAGACGGTGTACACGCCCAAATAAAAGAAGAAGACACAACCCTCTAGCATTCACTTCTTCATCATGTCTGCGCGGATACGGAAGCACGCGCCGGCGCTCCGCGTATTACGCAGGGCGCCACCGAAGGTGGGCCGGGCCCTGGTGCGCGGCGCGGACGCGGGATTGGTACGGTGTTTGTGTGAAGTCGCTCATAATGTGTTAAAAGGGAATGTTCCTCTCAGTCCCCTGCAGAAAGGGAAATTGCAACGGCACAAGACGGGTCTCCGAACGCTGGTGAAGAAGACGGGAAGTTTAAAGAAAAGGAAACAGGTGTTACAGCGAGGTGGATTGCTCGGGGCACTACTCGCACCCTTAGCCGCCTTCGTACTGGGACCGTTAGTAGGGTCCATCTTGGGTGTAGCCCGCTAACGTCATGGAACATACGAAAAAAATGATGCTGGTGGAACCTCGACTGTTACAGAGTTTGCAATCGCCCTATCCCGTGCCTGCCACGGTGCAACAACTCCAGTCTCTCGACGAAGAGATGAATAGTATACTCCAACGTCGACTACCCGATCACGAGAAATTTCAACTCTACCATCAGACGCTGAACCGGTACAAGACGTTTATGGATCAATATAGGGGTGGTGCAACACCACCACCACCAGCACCACTACCAGCAGCGCCAGCACCAACACCGCCATCATCATCTCAGCTGGAAGATGAAGTGTTGGCCAGTGTCCCTAAGGCATTCAAGACCAAGGCTCGTTTATTGTTGGACCGGGTGAAACAGAATCCCGATATGGGTTGGAGCGATCAGGGGGAACTGCTTATTCGAAACCGAGTGGTGCCGGGGTCTCATATCACCGATTTGATCAACGATACGGTGCGCTCTCGCAAACACTCTAATCCACCGGGCTGGGAAGCCTTTGCTCAGGGGTTGAAAGACACACACGTCCCTCAAGAATTGGTGGGGAATCCTAACCGTTGGCAGTGGATGCAGCGGACCCAGCAATCGCCGAGTAGACCACCACCACCACCACCACTATCTTCTTGGGAACCGGAGTCACCCCCCAAAACACCACAACGACGAGCACCTACTTCGTCACCCCTTTTACCACGCCACCCCCTGAAACTACGTAGCAAGTCACCGCGACGATCACGACGACGAGGTCAGCCGCCCAAGGCCTGGGAGCCCTATTAAAGCCAGGTGCAGAAGCAAGAAAGCTCAGTCGTCATGTTTTACCTCACGTTGCCCAGTAACAGTTCGCTCGATGTGTTTCCTGACAACACCTTGGCCAAGTACGTGACCCAATTACCGCAACCGTTGCATTTACCTGGACGATGGGAATGTGGACTGGTGGATATTCAATACCCTTACTCGTGGTACAACGTGCGAGACCAGGACGTGTGGTACGAGGTGACCTACGAAGGCAAAGTAACCCGGCTGATCCTACCCGAAGGCCAATACGATACCCCCAAGGCGTTCATAGAGGGTCTGACCACATTGTTGCATTATAAGTCTCTACGGGTGGTGACGAATAGTCCAAGACCCATCAAAACCTATCCCTTCAAGAATCATGTGATTTTCGATTACAACGCACACAACGACAAGGCCTGTATCCTGCTCAGCCCCAACGTGGGTGTGGAACTCAGTCCCATCCTACAGCAAATGTTAGGTCTCCCTTATTCCGTCTACGCGGGTCCAACCACCGACAGCGGCGACGTTGTGATGGATATGAAAGTGGGTATGTACGGACTCTACGTCTACTCGGACGCGGAGGACAGACATATTGTGGGCGATGTGAACACACCTCTGTTACGGGTGGTGCCCATTAGAAGGAAGTATGGCGATCAAGTGACCCAGAGTTTCAACCACATACTCTACCTGCCCGTACGACACACCGATATCAACACGATCACGGTGGATATAAGAGATGACACGGGACGCCCGGTGGCATTCGAACGAGGGAAAGTGGTGCTGACACTTCCTTTCCGACAAGCACGTTCTCCTCACTTCGTATAATGTACGTGCCTTACCAGTGCCATACAGTCAGCTATGCCGACTATTACAAGAAACAAACGGGAGGTAGCTTGCCCATCTTTAGCGGTGCACGCATGCAACGAGGTCACGGGTTGGGTAACATACTGGGCAGCATCGTCAAAACGTTCTTGCCCTTGGTGACACGGGGAGTAAAAGCGGTGGGTAAACAAGCGGTACGCAGTGGACTGCGAGTGGCCGGTGATGTCTTGGGAGGAACGGCACCCCGACAAGCCTTGAAACGACGGGCCCAAGAAGCAGGCAGCGTCTTGATCGCCAAAGCCCTTAAAAGACAACCGCCGGCACAGGGAAGTCATTCGACGACCGACACACCGACGACGCACACCCCGGAGAAGACGGGTAAGAGAGACATCTTCGCATAATGGCATTCATTCACTCCGAGTCGTGTCCGTCTACCAACAGTGAATTGGATTTGTGGACTATTCCACCCACATACACCAGTGTCGCCGAAGGACGTTGGATAAAACATCGGCCCCTGGCTAGCCTGACGGGCACGGGACCGCTGGAATTTACCATTGAAAACAAAGATACGGCCTACCTGGATTTAGCCCACACGTACTTGTACGTGAAAGCCAAAATAGTGGACACGATGCGGTGGTAGGCCCGGTGAATCTTTGGCTGCACTCCTTGTTCCACAGGTGGATATCAGTCTGAACGATAAACTCATCAGTACGTCCACCAAGACGTACCCGTACCGAGCCTACATCGAGACGCTGTTGTCGTACGGAGAAGATGCCAAAAAACACACTTGCAAGCCTCGCTGTACTACAGGGATACGCCCGGAGCCATGGATGCCACTACCGTTGCCAATAATGGGTTCGGCCATCGCAGGCAGTTTACAGCCGGTAGCCGGTCCGTCGATATGATGGGACGACTGCACGCCGATCTGTTCCTGCAAGACCGCTACATGGTGAACGGTGTATCCATCAAGATCAAGTTGATCCGTTCCCCACCCACTTTCGCCTTGATGTCCGATGGAGATGCCCCCAATTACAAGATCATCATAGAAGATGCAGCCCTGTTTGTCCCTACGGTGGCTCGTATAAATGGTATCTCCGATGAAACTATCAAGTTACTTGGTAGATGGAAATCTGCATCATATAGGAGATATATCCGCCTTCCTTCATCTGTCGGTCCTGTATGATTTAACATTAACACTGTTATTCATCATTTAGTTTAGTTGCTAATACCTAATTTTATTTGAGTCGTTTTAGCTGCAAGGCCAAGACAGAACCAGACAGTCTGGATGGTTGGTTCCAGCATCCTCTATTGGGCCCAACGTAGAGCTTCCAAGAAAGCTAGTGGTGTCTGCCTAGGTCTTCAGAGACATGGAATTAATGTTGATTGGGTGGGGTACCGGGGAATGCGCTGGGCAGATGTTTTGGATCGAATTAACAGCAAGTTGAATTATTGTCCCCCCCGATGTAGTAATTGTGCATGCTGGTGATAATGACCTGTCCAAGGTTAATAGTTGTGTGCTCCTGCATGACATGGTTCGAGATCTTGGTTATCTTCAAAAATTATTGGCTGAATGTAGAGTTGGTTTCTCTCATATGCTACCTCGGCGTGCATGGCCCATGGGAAGAGATATGCACAAGATTGAAGTTGCACGTAAGAGGGTTAATCGTGCTGTAGGAAATAAATTGTGGCAATCTGGTGGATTTGTTGTTCGCCACCCCGATATTAAGCAAGATCTGGAACTACCTTTTCGACCGGATGGTGTACACTTGTCGGAAATAGGAACTGACTTCCTCTTGAATATGTTTGAGGGAGCTTTGGAAGGTTTAATTCTCAGGGGCATGCGCTATTTCCCACCTGTGGGGTACTAGCAACCCTCTAGAATAGTATATTCTAAGTCTTTTATTATCACAGTTATACAGGTCATGGCTTTGATACAAGTCAGCAAGGTTTGGGGTAAAGCATCTATGGATGCTTTTGTGACAGTTAATTTCATGTGGCTAACTGTTTTTGAAGGCGCGTATTCATGCAGATATTACATGTAGGTGTCCTATGTTACCATGGGTGGGCCAAAAGTTGGGGAGACACTTTACTGATCTCTCATGTTACCATGTTGGGGTCCATTGGGGGTGTCCCATCTTGTTGCATGTTGCCTTTAGGATGGCCTCTGATGTCACCATGAGCAGGCTGGTTATTCTGACACATATATTATACGTTGGGAGTATAATATGTATTATACGTTGGGAGTATAATATGTATTATACGTTGGGAGTATAATATGTATTTATACGTTGGGAGTATAAATCTGTTAGAGCGTGAAGTTGCCACCCATGAAATTGTAGCTTGTGACTTGTCTGATTACTGTATTAAAGCCATGACCTATTCTTCCACAAATCATTGCCTTTGTGTGGTTTAATCTAGTTAAGGTAAGAGTCCGACTACTACATAGAAGGCCATGCTTACTAGCAGGCAGCCAAAGCTGTCATTCTAATTACTGTACTTCTACCTGTATATAAGTTGCAATTTTGAACCTTTGCTTTGGAAGTTAAAATGAATTGGCTTGCATAGTGTGGCCTTCTATTATAAGTTGTAGTGTGCTGCGATGTGAGATAGGGCAATAAATAAAATTAATGCCTCACCATTAATTTGCATTATTGAACTTTGAGCATAAAGTATTGTATACATGTATTCATTTGACCATGGGTTTAGAGCTGTATTTACAGATATAATGCAAGGGAGGTAACACATGCTATGGCATGTTCATTATATTGTTTGTTGGATTATGCCCCTTTGACCACTTGTGTTCTTCAGATATGTTGGTGTGACCTGGTCTTGGTGCAGCTGACCGATATTTTTCACTGACATGCGCTGTGAGGCTGCCCTGACTTCTACCACGAGGTTCAACATTATGTTTAGTTGGTTGGTTGTTTGAATTTTAACGTCGCACCTAACCTTATTGGTCACACGGCGACGATGACCCACATTATGTTTAGGCACTAGGCCAAAATCTGAACTTGAAACTTCAGTATATGATAAGCAAGTATCTTTCGGTGTTCAAATCCCACCCAATTCCCTCCCTTCTAAACTATCTATTCTCCTATTGCTCTATGCCTCAGCTGTGTGTTCGTGCTGGTGATTGCTTGCATGCATGCTACTGGAGTCTTGCTAAGTACTAATAAATTTGGGGTAATTTCTTGTCATGGCTTATAGTGTTTACATATTCACATTTGTTGAGTCAGTTAATTTCATGTGGCTAACTGTTTTTGAAGGCGCGTATTCATGCAGATATTACATGTAGATGGCCTATGTTACCATGGGTGGGCCAACAGTTGGGGGGACACTTTACTGATCTCTCATGTTACCATGTTGGGGTCCATTGGGGGTGTCCCATCTTGTTGCATGTTGCCTTTAGGATGGCCTCTGATGTCACCATGAGCAGGCTGGTTATTCTGACACATGTATTATACGTTGGGAGTATAATATGTATTATACGTTGGGAGTATAATAATTATTTATACGTTGGGAATATAAATCTGTCAGAGCGTGAAGTTGCCACCCATGAAATTGTAGCTTGTGACTTGTCTGATTACTATATTAAAGCCATGACCTATTCTTCAACAAATCATTGCCTTTGTGTGGTTTAATCTAGTTAAGGTAAGAGTCCGACTACTACATAGAAGGCCATGCTTACTAGCAGGCAGCCAAAGCTGTCATTCTAATTACTGTACTTGTACCTGTATATAAGTTGCAATTTTGAACCTTTGCTTTGGAAGTTAAAATGAATTGTTAAGAATTTTTTAAGTTAAAAAGCCAAAGTGCTTTTTATTCCGAATTTCCGATATCGGGAATTCAATTCCCGATATCGGAAATTCTAATTTCCGATATCGGAAATTGCAATTTCCGATATCGGGAATTAGAATTTCCCATATCGGAAATTCAGTGACAATTTTCGATATCGGAAATAGAATTTCCCATATCGGGAATAGAATTTTCCATATCGGAAATTGTCACCGAATTTCCGATATCGGAAATGAAAGCTGGAAGCTTTACAAAACCTAGGGGTGCATTCCATACCTAAATGATGTGCGGCTAAAAACAGGCATGGGTTCGGATCTTCGGCCATAAATAGATGTAAAATCTTTAACAAAAACCTTGTAAAAGTATATATTTTCTAAATGGGCACACTCGTGTCCTTATTTCAGGAGACTTGTGAACTATTGAAATTGAAAAGGAAAGACGTGCAATCCTCCGTAACGCTTCTTCAACTTTTCTGAAAAACTCCATAAAATACATGAAAATGTGTCAAATTCTACCCGCAACCCAGCGAAAATGTATGAAATGATTTTCTTTTTATGTATGTTAAAGTGTTTCCCGTCCAAAGGACAATTTAAAATGACGAAAAAACAGGGGGTCGACCTACTCGTTTTTTTGTAAAATTTTATGGCCATAAAGGAATCATCATTTTCGCGTCCCGAAAAAGTGCGGATTTTGGTCCGCCAGATATTCAATTCCGGACACGATTAACTATGTAGTAGCTAAATAATATATAGCCCTCACGAGCCTCATACTCGTGAGGGCTATATATTATTTAGCTACTCTGTAGAGGCGAGTGGGTGCGATCAACAAGCAAATATTATATCCTCGTTTGGAGAAATGGTTACGTCCAGCAGGGTGATACTATAGATATCAGTTAGTAGAAAGGTAAGAAGAATTACCTTGCTGTCAAAATCGGGCGACCTTCCCTATTATAAAATTAGGGAGACACCACTTTGTACGAAACCGTGGCAAGTGTGGAGTGCACCCTAGAGCTGCAATTTCCGATATCGAAAATTCAGTGACAATTTACGGGAATTGAATTTCCGATATCGGGAATTGTCCCCGAATTTCCGATATCGGAAATTGCAATTCCCGATATCGGAAATTCAATTTCCGATATCGAAAATTCTAATTTCCGATATCGGGAATTGCAATTTCCGATATCGGGAATTTCCGATATCGAGAATTCAATTTCCGCTATCGGAAATTGAAGGTCATGAATTTTCGATATCGTAAATGTTAATTCCGATATCGGAAATTTTAATTCCGATATCGGGAATTCAATTTCCGATATCGGAAATTCTCGAATAAAAAGCACTTTGGCTTGCCATATGGCTTGCATAGTGTGGCCTTCTATTATAATTTGTAGTGTGCTGCGATGTGAGATAGGGCAATAATAGCTACTGATAGCCATATGTGTGCAAATCATTGCGAGAGCAGTCAGAGGGAGTAATTGCAGGCGACTTTAATAACGGCACGAAGGTATGTTGTCCATTATTAATGCTCCCCAAACCCATGCATGTTCACGTATTTTAAACGGAACAATTTTCAACAAAAACTGCTGTTTTCCTTTCAACGTCCCTCAATGTAAACTCCCAACTGTCCATTCAACTATACAACGATACAAACCAAATTGGAATGGAAAGACTTTAAGAAAACTGTTCCACTCAACAAGTGTAGACACACGAGAACATTTCGGCAAAGTGGGGACACCCAGGCAAACACCCGTTTTCAATTTCAAACACAACTCTATGAGTTTTCTCCGGTCAAATGGGGACATGTACCTTATTTCTTTATTTCAGTGAAACAGTCTCACATACACACAGAAATACACCGTTCCAATTCAATATTTTGATATAGCATTTATATATAATTGATATAACTCGCACCGAGTTCATAGAGCATATATTGCTGAAATGTTCAGAGAAAGCTGTTAGATTAAGATATTATGACGTTGACAGACGCTGGACGACACTGGTATTAGAAAAGAAACAAAGAAAGTTATTGTTTGTTCCGACGAAAGTACGCGCGCCTGTTGTAGCTATTTTTCAAGCAACCTCAGCAGGGATCGCATTCGTTGTCTCGATAAATATGCCTAAAACGAGTGAATAGTTCCTTTCGCGGTTGATGCCTACTCTTCTGGGATTAAATACGAATGGATCTGTACAGAGAAGGCAAATTACTTGTTCTCTAATTTAAGACAAACACTCAGTCGACTAAAATTGCGCGCCAGAATATGTGAGTGAATCGGCTTGCGACTGAGTCTCGTGATTGTTTCACACGATTTATATATACCTCTTTTTATGTAATGAGAAACTGAGGTATGTGACCTCGCATACTTATTTGGGTCATATTGTAAATAACACCTTAAGTGATAATGAAAATATAATGAGACAACACCAAGCATTGTGTATCAGGGCAAATATGCTTATTAGAAATGTTGGGGTCTGCTCTATTGATGTTAAATGTACCCTGTTTCAAACTTACTGTACACACTTGTATTGTCCTGCATTATGGTGCAACTTTACGAAGGCTTGCTTGCGTAAAATAACTGTTTGTTATAATAATGACTTCAGGTGGTTGTTGTGCTTAACCAGTCGCCACAGCGCATCTGGAACATTTGTGTCTAGTAATGTTCCATCCTTCCCTGAATTACTGCGGAAGAATGTTTACCGTTTCCGAAGTAGATTACTTTTGAGTCGAAATTCACTGGTGACCTGTATCCCAGTAGAAGGATTTGTTGTTTCCAAACTTGTTCAGTACTGGAACAAGTTGATATATTGAATTGTAAAATAAACTCGATTTGAGCTCTCTTAAATACTTTGGCAGACAAACTGCCTAGCCCATAGATTCATGTACTGTGCAGTTATGTTAATTTTTTTTTTTTTTTTGTGTGTGTGTGTCTGTATTATTCTGTCTTTCATATGTACCCTGAGTCTGAAATAAAGTCATTATTATTATTATATAATCTGATTGATTCCGACCTCTGTTCCTGTTATCTGCTCCCCTCACCCCCCACACACACACATAGCCTTGCGTACCATATACCAGGGATCTCTCGAACAAAACACGCTTTACCGAGAAATCAGCAACTTTGGGATCGACATAATAACTCAGGAGAATATGTATATATTGTTCCAGCTGAATACGAACGGTTATTGAACAGTAAGAGTAGAGACAATAATATTTACATTCTGGACAGGTATATTGAGTTTGTCTTAATTAAGTATTCATTGATCACGATCGCCTCTATATATAATGTAGTCAATGTTTTCGTGCGAATTCAACTCCTCTGCCACAGTGAACTACGCTCGTGTGTAAATATTATTCGCAAGAAATAGATCATTCTCACACAGTGTTTTCGTACAGATGGACATACATTGTAGCTGTTTAGTTCTCACGCTATATAGCTTCACCACAATGTGAAATTATTAGCGATATCCGATCACTAAACCTCGTCTATTTAACAGTCCCGTACTTGACCTTCAAATAATACTTTCAGCATGGTATAAACTACATCAAAGAGTATCCCAGGCGAAATTATATCGCTCATCTATATCCCATGTTTGCGCCCTATGTGTTCCATTATGGTACACGGAACAATTCTTATCTTATTAAGAATATAACTAAATAAAAACGCATGGGGAGATACAAACAATATATTATGCTAACTATCGATTCCTTTCTAAATAAAGCATGAAAATCAATCAGATAACGATCTTGGCGAATGTGAACGCCACAACAACAGTTGATCAAACACTTTGGAATTTAGACAATAGGTCAAGCCCATATAAGTCCGTAAACATGTCAATTGTTCATACAATTTTAGGAGTTGTACATACCTGCAGGATGCCCATGCAGAGTGGACATTCTCGAATATGAGTAGCTTTAGAGATATTAACCAGTAGAAGGTAAAAGATGATATTTAAAACTTTATTTAATTTTCTTAAGGTAGATTGATTGACCATAACTATCTTAAGGGTAAGGATCCACTGATGAACTTAGTACAGGGGGAGGGTGACTGCGAAAATATTAGCGAAAAGCAGTTAACCTCTTCCTGTATAAATATCTGTGTTTATGTTCATATACTGTCATTTTGTACTCCGAGACAAATGCCGATTACAGTGCATTTTTGATCACATGTTGAAAGGGTTGATATTGGTGATGAGTAAATGCATGTAGAAACATGTTAATCCCAACGGCCGACGATGAATCTAGCCTATAAAATCAGTACCGAAAAGGAACTTGTATCTCTAGGTGGGTAAATGGCTCCAGGTCAGGTGCAATGGAGAAGTAGCAAAAATAAAATATTTTCACTACAAGAAATTGTTAAATTGGCAAGGAGTACAATATTATATTGTATACTCAGAAAAATTCAAGGTACTGAGTCTCATGATTCTCGAGTAACAGGGCCGTAAAGTAGTGCATTTCTGCAAAATAGTTGATTCTGAGGTGAAAACAATTCCGATTGCTCTCTGTAAATACATGAAGATAAACGATAACCAGAACCAGATTTGGTCTACGACTACATATTGGAACAGCGAGTATGCTTTATCAAGCTGGCTTTGGTTATCGTTTATCTTCATATGTTTATAGAAAGAAATATGAGGTGTTTTCACCTCAACATTGGCGATTTTGCACCAATGCACTACTTCACGGCCCTGTTATTAGAGAATGATGAGACTCAGTGCCTCGAAATTTTTCTGAGTTTAAAATATAATATTGTAGTTCATGCTAATAGGAAAATTTATTGTGTATGTAATATTTTATTTTTGGCACTTCTACTGCACCTGTTCTCGGGTCATTTACCCATCTAAACATGCGAGGTCGAAACAATCGAAGAAGAGTTCTACCCCAATCCCACGTTTGAAAATTTTTCCCTCAAATCTTATCATTTGATTCCGTTTAGTTCTGATAATATGATATATGTATATGGATGCTCTGAATATCAGTGAGACCCATTCGTCACCAGATCAGATGTTTTATAGTCGAGCGGCTAGGCCCCCTATGTTCAAAATTTAGTCACCCCTTAACATACAGAAAGGTGCAATATGGCCATTGTTAATCTTTCTGGTGTAAGGAATGCAATTCTGCATGTTGTCCTCAGGTACCTGTGTGCGGTAGTCATGGAAACATCAACATAAATAAGATAATAGAAAGCTCACTGGCTTTTACATGAACAAACGCAGTATGACTAGCAATCAGCAATTACTAAGTGGTCGACATACATTGTTCTGTGGAAAGCGGATTGGAAATTCATTTGAATGAATGGACAGCTTCTCGTCTGTGATAAACTAGGTTGTGTTTCTTTATATTTTATTGTATGGTTGTTTGAAATTATAGGTATTGATAGTGATATGCTTATAATATATTTACGTTATGGATGTGAAGATCAGTGAATTATTGGAAATTATGGATAGCGGCGGCCTAGTGAATCATGTGAATGTAAACTGCATTTATCTCGCTTCGAAGCACACTGAATTAATACATATTACGCAAATAACACACTGAATAATATATCTGATCACTTATTGTGCAATTATAGAAAAATTATTAGGATGGCCAAATCTACTGGAACCAATCTGTCGGACGAAATATATGGTAACATGGTAAAAATAAAATATGATCATTATTTTGCACGCGTTACTAATGAATATCCATGGCATAAAACAATTATAAACAATTTATACGGATTCAAGAAGCCATGACTAATATGAGTAGTCCAAGAACCGATGATCTGGACTGATAACCACCAGGAATCAATGCATTTCGAAGAAAAGGGTGTATATATTTCTGTCTCCATCAGTGAAAGTATTTCTAATGAAGGGGGACTGGACGTCTCTGAGTTGTTTAGGCCTCTCTCTATAATCCTGCAAAATGACGCCCATGCTCCATTGTCTTCAATCTCTCTCATTGTGGGAATATATTTAACCGCGTTTAACCTTACCAGGCCTGGGGAGGGGGCATTATGCCCCCACCCCACCGAACTTTCTGTGCTATCTCCGGAACGACAGAGAATGGACAGCTGACACTCCGAGACTTTATATTTATCATATTGGGGTCATGTTGAGCCTATTTGCGTACCCCCCGGGTAGAGGATCATGGGTACATTCAAAATGACGGCCATGTGGTGTAACAGAAAAGTGATGTTTTCGCCATTTTCAAAATTTCTGCTTTTTCGCGACGAAACGTGGGCAATTCTATTTTATTTCACATCAGATTAATATTTACTAATTTATCAAGCACCTTTTGCGGAGAAATTTCATGAATGAAAACTTCATGTAACGTTTGACGTCATTATAGCGACCATCTTGGATTTGTTTTAAACTTTCTGGTAGCGCTTGATTCAAGGGTATAGTGTGGTAAGTTTTAGCTCCCTACCTCACTTGGTGAGAAAAATAATTAGGGTTGGCCAAAATGGCGCCTCCAAAGGACAGGTTCCAAAAAGCCCAGGCCAGATAGGGTTAACATACATATATTTGTCAATGTCAAACTTTCCAACATCACAGCTCATCATATAAACAATGAACGACTAATCTGACTGCTCATATGATCCAGGACAAGTTGATAAGATGACCATGGATGGTCATCTTGATATGAAATTAGTTCGTTTTGGCTAATTATTGACTCTGTGTTACATAAAATAACACATTTTCCCGGCGTTGGTTAAATTTTCAACCCACAAACATAGCCTCCACAGATTGTTTCTTGGGTAAATTCGAAATGGTGGTCATGGGTCATTTGAAACCTATGCACTCTTGGCATGTTTTTTATATTTGCAGTTCTTTTGACAGCTTAGATGTTCATCTTATGCTCAGTTGGAGCGAATCCTGAATGTTCCAGGTACGCAACGCTGTACCAAACTACTGTAAGTTCACAGAACCCCTTCGCATTTCATATCAGTATACTAAATCCATATCCACCAAAATATTCAATTACATTAATTCTGTAAAGGAGTTTGACTGGATCTTATACACGTCTGTTGTGATTGTGAATCGTCGAACTTTATCTATATACCATGCATAATTATTGTAAGTTGTAAACTTAATATATTGAGTGATAAGCACTTGAAATACTCCCGATGAAGGGACCATAACATATAGAGAGCCGAGAAGAATAAATCCGAAAGCCTATCAGAAGATAGATTTGACTACACTGCAACATTACGTTATTGAGTGGTCAAAGCGATAAAAAGTTAAACCTATAATACTCGTTGATTGGCTGGATCTCAGCAAGAGCAAGGCCGTGGAAAAGAGCAGACATATTGGCAGAAGTACCCCCCCCAAGCAAACGAGTACTAATTACAAGCGTCTAATCCGTCATTCATAATTCAGCCGTCGTCCATTAAAGAATATCCGCGTCCATAATCCAAAGACCTATTCCATATTCCATATAACAGTATTAACACCAAATTCAAAAAGACAACCATAGTATACATACACATGGGCTAGTTTCCTGCAAGAGAGAAGTGAAAGACACCTCAATTCGCAAGAAGTTCTAGTTCTCCAGAGTAAATTCGTCCTAGTCCCATCAGACAAAGCTCCAAATAATATAATATTCATTTGTAAATATTACCATTACCAGCTGCTCTCAAGGAATTGCGTATAAGAACACCATCATCGAATACGTGTACTTACTCCCAAACTGCATCTACTCTAGAAGATTTATTCAACAATCAAAGAAATGTTTCTCAAGGAAAAGAGGTGTTTCTCTTTCAGACCCTCATAGCGATATAACACAAGTGTGTTGGACTCCCAGAATGCATAAAAAAGAACATAGAAAGCTATATTCATAGCAGGGCCGATTTCTTGAAACCTCACTTGAGACAATTTTCACACTTGAAAAGTTCAAGTTCACTTGAAACTCTCCCTTGACTTGAGTTTTTGCTTTTCATGAAAGTTCACTTGAACCTGAAATCGCACTTGAGTTCAAGTGTGGTATGACCTCCCTTGAAAACCGCACTTGAAATAAAAACGTACTTGAAATGACCAATACGACGAGAGATGATGTCGAAAAATAAGTTTTCTTCATCTGCCCATGCATCATAATACACGTAGAGGCATTGTTCTTCATCTCATAGGTCCAAACATGCCACGGAGATATTTATTTGACACCTTAAATTCTACCGATCGGCTCCGTCGCATCAAGTATCTTGAGCATGCACTTGATTCTGCGGGGGTACTATTTATTACCAAATCGCACAAAAGAGTTCCAAAAAGGTCACTTCAAACATCACTTGACCAAGTGCGGCCAAAAACGTTTGGTGAAACACAACTTGAGATTTTTTTGAAGTGCACTTGGTCAAGTGCGAAAATCGCTCTTGAAAAAGTCAAGTCAAGTGAGGGTTCATGAAATCGACCCCTGATTCTAGAAGCTGCAGCACCAAGTTTCTTTCAGCCCTGTTTGAGGGCCCTTCAGGAGGTAAAAGCATTTTAGAAAAGGTATTGCGCCACTTTGTCTAAAAACTCCGACAATGAATGTGCTTGGATATTAAAAAATTCAAAACGGAATTACACACAACATTACAAGGATGATGGAAAACGATGCCGGCGTACTGAGAAGAAATCATGTTATCCCGCAGATAAACACACTGACTGCATATTTCTGAAAACAACACAAGAACCTAAAGTGATACTTTTGCTTTCTTTGTAGATACAAAGACCTTAGACCGATGATGTAATAGCACTATCAAGTCATCTGATGGAAAATGATGAAATATGGGATCACCAGATAGAAATTTATTTATAGAATACAAGATCTTATTCAAAAGAAATACCGAGCGTTTCATTCTCCACCATGTTTTCAAGTCATGAAACAACAATCACAATGATTTGTACAGTCTCGAAAGAACACATATCGTACAGACATGTATCCACATGGGATTTCTCGACTCTCAATACTACAGTCCCTCATCAAGATCTGATCGAGTGTCTTCTTTCGTTATTAGCATCGGTGTTCAAGAAAACCGAACGCCGATATATTACTGTCAGAAGCCATAAAGCATTCTTTAGCTCTACTATATACAAGGAATATCGTTAATGGAATGTTTCTGTGTTAACCGCAGAGTTGCAATTTCCCACTAATAATATCTTTGTGAAATTTGAGAACAAAATATGTCAACAGCATATAGGTATTCAAATAGGTACTAATTGTGCTCCCATTTTGTCTGACCTCGAATTTACCTCGAATCCTGAATGATCCAGAGGTACGCAACGCTGTACCAAACTATTTTAAGTTCACAGAATCTCCTTGCATTTCATATAAGTACACTAAATCTACAGCCACTAAAATATTCAATTACTCCAAGGCTGTCCAGGAATTTGACTGGAACTTATACACGTCAGGAGGCTATAGTTGTGATTGTGAATCGTAGAACTTTATCTATACACCATGCAAACATATTGTGACTGGTGACCTTGATGTGGTGAGTGATAAGGATCTGAAATTACTCCTGATGAAAGGACCTAAATATAGATAGCCAAGAAGAATAAATCTGAAGGCCGACCAGAAGATAGTCCTGTCTGCATTGGAACAGTACGGTATTGATTGGTCTAAGCGAGAAAAAGTTGAACCTACAGTACTCGCTGATTGGCTGGACCTCACCAAGAGCAAGGTCGTTGAAACAATCCGCCATATTGACAGAAGTTCTCTTCCCCTAGCAAAACAAGTACTGAGAAACCGCAATTCGCAAGAAGTTCTAGCAAATCTCCAGAGTAAATTCGTCATAGTCCCAGCAGACAAAGCTCCGAATAATATAATATTCATATGTAAATATTACTATTACCAGGTGCTGGTTAAAGAATTGAGTGTAGACATATCTTCATCAAATACGTCTACTTACTCCCAAACTGCATTTGCTCTGGAAAATTTATTTAACAATCACAACAAGTTTCTCAGGGAAAGAGGTATTTGTCTTCCAACCAATCATAACGACATACCAAAACTATACTGGACTCCCAAAATGCATAAATCACCATACAAAGCTAGATTCATAGCTGGTTCTAGAAGCTGCACCACCAAGCTTCTTTCAACCCTATTGACGAGGGCCCTTCAGAAGGTAAAAGCATTTTAGGAAAGGTATTGCGCCATTATTTCTAAGAATTCTGACGTTGAATGTATGTGGATATTGAAAAACTCAAAATGTCTTACGGAAGAACTTGATGCTAAAGGTCACATACCGTACAGACATGTATTCACATGGGATTTCTCGACTCTCTATACTACAATCCCTCATCAGGACCTTATTGACCGTCTAAGTTCATTAATAGTATCTGTGTTCAAGAAAACTGATCGTAGATATATTAATGTCAGAAGCCATAAAGCATTCTTTAGCTCTACTACATACAAGAGATATCATTCATGGGATGTTTCTTTGTTTATAGAGTTGCTTGAATTTCTCATTAAAAATATCTATGTGAAATTTGGCAACACAATATATCAGCAGCATATAGGTATTCCAATGGGTACTAATTGTGCACCCCTGTTGGCTGACCTGTATCTGTTCTCTTATGAATATGACTATATGCAGGCGCTTTCAAAAACCGATCCATTCAAAGCCCGTTCCTTCTCATTCACCAAACGCTATATAGACGATCTTCTCGCTGTGGATAATCGCTATATAAATGACGCAGTGAAGGATATATATCACCTTCACTGGATTTGAAGGAAACTACAGATAGCCCTACAGGCACATCATATTTAGATCTATATCTCTATAAAAATGAAGCGGGCATTCTCTCTCGTCGACTTTATGACAAAAGAGATGATTACAATTTCGACATCGTGAACTATCCCTTTCTGGACAGTAATATTCCAGTGGGACCTGCATATGGCGTATACATATCTCGCTTAGTAGCATTTGCTAGATCCTGTGTTAAATGTGACGATTTTAATCAACGTCACAAAACATTGGTGCAGAAACTTAAAAAACAGGGCTATTCCATCAAGCGCCTACACTCAAAGTTTGGCGATACATATCGCATGCTCATAGCAAAATACGAACGTAGCGTACAAGATCTATGGCGCTACGTTTCGTAACTTGTGTCTAATTCCGCTTAACCCGGGGCTAGGGGCCGTATGAACCCATGTACTTCAAGATCCTCATGGTACTCATATGAACAGTCACAATCAAAGCGTGACTGAGATACATCATTCTTTAGATGACGACTTTACAACGAATATTATGGATTAAGAATACTGATCAGCGATACGGATTTGATATTTTTGGGACATCATGATGTCTTGCCGGCATCATTGAAAACTGTTGACCGCTTCTCTCTTGCAGGAAACAAGCCTATGTTTATGTATACTATGATTGTCTTTTTGAATTTGGTGCTAATACTGTTATATGGAAAATGGAATAGGTCTTTGGATTATGGACGCGGATATTCTCTAATGGACGACGGCTGGATTATGAATGACGGACTAGACGCTTGTAACTTTATCTGTTCTCTTCGAGTACGCCTAATATATTAATATTCAACATGCATCTCAATCAACAAAAGCTTTTAGACGATTTTTTCGCTGTGGTTTATCGCTATATATATGCCGCAGTAAAGATATATGCCCACCTACACTGGATTTGAAGGAAACTTCAGATAGCCCGATCGGCACATCATATTTAGACCTATATCTCTGTGAAAATGAAGCGGATCTTCTCTCTCATCGACTTACGACAAAAAGAGACGATTACAATTTCGGCATCGTAAACTATCCCTTTCTGAAAAGTGATATTCCAGATAGTAATGACATGGCGCCGCTCTGACGAGTAATCGTTAAGTTCTCGAATTCAGCTAGTCTGTTTTGGCTAGATTGCCAGCTAGAATCAAACAGAAGCATATGTAAATTGCTTTCAATGTCGGGGATGTAACGACACAATATCAGCGGGCATGTTAATAAACAATGATTACGATTGTTTTGTCTTATTCAATGTAAATCATTATGAAAGCTCTTTTGAAGCTGTATTCTCGTCAATATTCTCAGCAGTATTGTATGTGCCTTCATATAAACAATGAGGGTCTCCATGCAATTCAAATGAATAAACCCAATCAAAGCGGGACTACAATCAAAGCCTGATTGAGATATATTATACTATAGAAATCGACTTGGAAACTCATTTGAACAACGAATACTGGTTATTGATCAGGATTTTATGTAAAGCACTTCATGATATTTTGCTGTCAACCATCTTTTATTTGTTATTTTGTTTTCATTTTATTTCATGTATATTTCGAGCTGATGCTAACTGTCTAAAAGGGTCTTTCGATTATTGCAAAAATTCTTTTGCGGATGACGGCTGAGTACTGAAAGTCTGATCGAACGCCAATACTTTGTGTGGAAGTTAACTAAAAGGTAACCCGATGTTAGACTCCATATTACACAACACAAATGCCTCGTTATGAACTATTAATATACACAAAGCAGTATGACTGCATCGTAAAGATCAATTTGGGCCAAGAGACATATGAAGACAAGGGTTCACAACAGAAATACAAAGTTTATGATGGAAAACTAAATCTTTGCATTGATACAACACACATTTGTGCTGACACATGATATGTTTGCGTTAATTGGACACAGACTTATGCCGTATCACGACAATTTATCGCTGCAACAATATAGCCATACAGCTTCTCGTCGCTATATAGCTGAAATGTTGTTCAAACCTCAATTCTCTCTCTCTCCTGCTCCAAGCTACAGTTGTATTGTTCAACATAAAATTGTTTGTACAACTATTTTGTATCTATGCAGTATTGTCTGGCAACACCACAAACAATATGTATAACTTGAATAAATACAAGAAAAGTGTGGTAGATGCACAACTCCCGTTTTATCCTAATGATCTATAATGACATCTGTCTGATATATTTTTAGACAATCACAGAAATGAGGAAGATAAATTACTCTGTGCGTTCATTGCCGTAGCTTATCTAATTCCGATTAAGCCGTTGCTATGGGTCGAGTGGTAGTTTCACAATTTCGCATGAACACCCGCTATAAAAGCGTGGCTGAGATATCAAGGCTACCTGTGGATTCATATATGGTTGCATTTAGGCCTCAGACGTCGTCAGTTTTTCCAACCCCTTATCCTTTTCACCAATTCATCGATTCAATAATACTCAGGGGCCCTCGGGGGCCGAGTTGTCTAAGACGCTTCGCTGGTGATCACTAGCCTCGCATCGCTGAGCCAGCACTGGTGCGAGCCCCGCTGGTGCATGTGTGAAAGTTTTCCCGTTACTTGCCAATGGGCGGTGGTTCGCTCCGGGTAATCTGGCTTTCTCAACCATTCAAACTGTCTGTCACCATAGGAGTGAAATAACCTTAAGTGTGACATTAAGCCAAATCCCCATCCAATAATACCAGAAAAAGCGACAGGATATGCGTTTTTAATAGTAAAAAGATAATGATATAGAAGGCATATAGAGTGCGTTTCCAATTATATGTATATGGATTCACTCAGGAGAAGCATGCGACAAACGAACATCGGTTCAGGTGTTGCGCACGAACAGTTTCAGCAGTGTTAACCCCAAATTCCAAATATCGTTGGTTAGCGTTAACGCTACATTACCTCCCTGGATTGAACATTGCGATCAGCTACGCTTGGAGATAGCGACTACGATACATTGTGCCCTTCATCATCTATTGAAATTTCCTATTGAGAGTTGGTCTATCGCACAGTTGTATATAAAAATCATGCTAACTAACCTGTGTCGGAACTTCAATTATTCTATCACGCATTACAACATACGGAACTATTTTTATTGATCAGCATGTGAAGCTGGTGTAAAAAGAACAAGAGAGAGACAAAGTCCGACATTCAGTAAATTTAATTCGCACGAGCTATAATATTGCATCTTGAGAGTTTCAGATGGTTTTCGAAGTTCAAGATGACATTTCTGTCGCCGAATCATTCACTGACCGGAGTACATAACCCCATCACAAACCTTTGTATCAGCATAACCTGACGTTATTTGTCTATGTTGCTACAGCAAACATCTATGTTGATACAATATGAGCCTGTGCTGTACAGCAGGAGCTTGTGTCGACACAACACCAGCCTGTTGTGTTGATGTATGCACAAATGTATGTTGTTGATAGTTTTGTGTTGATGCTACATAAGATTGGTTAAATATAAAGAAAACTGTTTTCAGTGGAACGAGCAATTAGTGTTATTTCATCTCTAGGATCAGGTCATGTAATATAGCACTAAAGTCTGTCCATTTTAATTAGTCGTCTACCTTGGAGCTCGCTAAAAATAAATAGCTCTGCATAATTTTCTTTTTTTGCAGCCTGTAGAACAAACTGAACTCTACAAAATGACTAGCATTTCTGCGTGATATCGATATCTCACCCCTGAAATTACTTTGTAATTCTGTCCATATAAAACTCCAGTACAGTTGTTTCATGTACCGAGCCTCAGTTACATAGGGAGGCGTCATAATGTATCCAAGCTCACTGGCACCACGGTCATTGATTCCATATAATGTAATAACAGGTGCCATGGGAGTGTCGCTTATATATGGTGTTCTATTTGTGCCAAGTTTCCGTCGCCTTTTCAAAACGCGACGTTGCCTTTTGAAACGCGACGTCGCGTTTTTAAAACACGACGTCGCGTTTTTAAAACACGACGTCGCCTTTTGGAAAACACGACGTCGCCTTTTAAAACGCGACATCGCGTTTCTTTCCTATGTTTTTGCATTGTAAAACTCGACACAACGGAACTCGACGTCGCGTTTTCAAAAGGCGACGTCGTGTTTCACCCACGTCTTGTTTGGCAATGTTAAAAGATAGGAAAGAAACGCGACGTCGTGTTTTTTAAAAGGCGACGTCGCGTTTTCAAAAGGCGACATCGCCTTTCAAAAGGCGACGTCGCCTTTTGAAACGCGACGTCGCCTTTCGAAACGCGACGTCGCCTTTCGAAACGCGACGTCGCCTTTTGAAACGCGACGTCGCCTTTCGAAACGCGACGTCGCCTTTCGAAACGCGACGTCGCCTTTCGAAACGCGACGTCGCCTTTCGAAACGCGACGTCGCCTTTTGAAACGCGACGTCGCCTTTCGAAACGCGACGTCGCCTTTTGAAACGCGACGTCGCCTTTCGAAACGCGACGTCGCCTTTCGAAACGCGACGTCGCCTTTCGAAACGCGACGTCGCCTTTTGGTCTTTCAACTGCGCATGTGCAGGTTTAGGGAGCATTTGTTATTAGTGAGCCAGAGCTATCCGCTTGACCTCCATTTTGTGATATTTTGAGTACACTGAAAGGAAATGACATTTTGGATCCAATAATAGGAAAGGCAAGTGTAAAGGCATTCACCAGGTTTGTGAATGTCATATGGTGTTCTATGTATTCGGAGTTCGATGTATAATGGTGTTCTGTCTGTGCTGGGTTCTACAAATTCATTCACAACAAAATCGTCTCGTTCTTATACAATGCAGGAAGTAAAACCGCAAGCGGGAATATGTACGCACCCCCCACCCCCCCTTCTGGAAGAACATTCAAACAATCGTCAGTAATAGCACTTTTTATATGTTTTTCAGATGTCTTTGCAGTATACATCACTAGGTGAAGATGGAACTACTGTTGACAATATCCTTTTTGTTTTTCTGGTTTTATATCGTGTTTCAATGCCCAACTGAACTGACTTTTCCTCTTACAGAAAAAAACATAATTCTGTTTATTTGTCATCTGTCTGGTGCGGTTTACATGTCTTGGCAAGAAGCTTGTAATACTGGTACACGTAATTATCCTTGACTTGACTTACGGTGCACGCTGATTGAAGAGTATTTTTACGCAGGATATAACCGTAATGAAATACTGGCAATGTTGCTGTTGAAACACAACATTACAATGAGGTGAGAAAATAATATTTAACTACAAGTGCCCGTCCAATTTAGCGATGTGTGCGTGTGCCGTTTCAAAGTTATTTCTATGTTGAAAATAAATGTATGACTGTAAATATTGGCAATTAATTTGTCGACAAAATGCCCAGTGGAGAGCTTACGCTGTGCTGTTTTTTTTTATTTTTCTGTTTTTTGTATTTTTTCGTTTTTTCGTTTTTTTTTTTTTTTTTGTTATCTTTTTTGGTCTAGGCCTTTCGTTCTTTGCTCGGACTGCATTAAGTACATGTACTAGTATTTCAAACAGTCTCGCATAAATACTGGTATGTCATCAAAACAATTTGAAAAGTCGCACATCGTTATTATTTGTTGTAACCTTGAGTACCGTATGTAATCCCGGAAATTGTTGCTACCCAGATTGTTCCGTTTCCAGTGAAATTCTAACCTAAAAAAACAGACTTTAAAGAACCATTAATTGAATAAATATTTAGGCTAATAACATGTGATAAGAGTTTAGCGTCGGTGTTAAAACTACTTAAAAACATTAGGGTTTTTTTTTGGTGATATTTTCAGCCTTAGGACACTGGCTCGGATACAAAAGCGCCGGGGATTAGGACGAAACCACCGGCAAGTTGAATTAAGAGAAGCAGTTCAGGTAGGTATAATAACAATAAAGAAAGATAGTGCCACGGCACTGTAGCTCATCTGGCTGTAACTGGAGAAAGTAGCTGTGACAAATTTTTACTAAAGAACTGCAATAGATGAGTTTCTAGCTTGTGTTGTCCCCCCCGAACACTAAATGATCCATGCAGTAATTTCCTGAGATTTCATGATAAAGTTTCATGGGGAATTCAAGATGCGGCCATATTGGATTTTCGAAATGGATAAAAAAATGTATCTTGCACAACTGGACCACAAGGGGAACCTGTGACAAAGATCCATGCAGTAATTTCCTGAGAATTCACGATAACAAAATTCATGGGGAAATTCAAGATGGCCACCTGGAGGCCATATTGGATTTTCAAATTGGACCAGAAAAGGTATCTTGCACAACTTGACCCCAAGGGGAACCTGTGTATCAAATTTGAGAAAGATCAATGCAGTAGTTCTTGAGAAATCGCGATAATAAACCTTCATGAGGAAATCCAAGATGGCTACCTTGTGGCCATATTGGATTTTCGAATCAAATATCAAAAGGTATCTTGCACAACTAGACCCAAAAGGGAACCTGGGTACCAAATTTGAGAAAGATCCATGCAATACTTCCTGAGAAATCACGATAACGAAGTTTCATAGGGAAATCCAAGATGGCCGCCTGGTGGCCATATTGGATTTTTGAATCAGAGCAGAAAAGGTATCTTGCACAACTAGACCCCAAGGGGAACCTGTGTACCAAATTTGAGAAAGATCCATGAAGTAGTTCCTGAGAAATCGCAATAACAATGTTTCATGAAGAAATTCAAGATGGCCGCCTGTTGGCCATATTGGATTTTTGAATCAGACCACAAATGGTATCTTGTACAACTAGACCCCAAGGGGAACCTGTGTACCAAATTTGAGAAAGATTCATATAATAGTTCCTGAGAAATCACGATAGCAATGTTTCATCTGGAAATCCAAGATGGCCACCTGGTGGCCCTATTGGAGTGTTGAATCAAGCCACAAAAGGTATCTTGCACAACTAGGCCCCAAGGGGAACCTGTGTATCAAATTTGAGAAATATCAATGCAGTAGTTCCTGAGAAATCCCGATAAAGTTTCATGGGGAAATCCAAGATGGTCGCCTGGTGGCCATATTGGAAGTTCAAATCAGAGCAGAAAAGGTATCTTGCACAACTAGACCCCAAGGGGAACATATGTACCAAATTTGAGAAAGATCTATGCATTAGTTTCTGAGAAATCGCGATAACAATGTTTCATCGGGAAATTCAAGATGGCCACCTGGTGGCCATATTGGATTTCTGAATCAGACCACAAAAGGTATCTTGCACAACTAGACCCCAAGGGGAACATATGTACCAAATTTGAGAAAGATCTATGCATTAGTTCCTGAGAAATCGCAATAATAATGTTTCATGGAGAAATCCAAGATGGCCGCCTGTTGGCCATATTGGATTTTTGAATCAGACCACAAATGGTATCTTGCACAACTAGACCCCAAGGGGAACATGTGTACCAAATTTGAGAAATATCCATGCAGTAGTTCCTGAGAAATCGCAATAACAATGTTCCATGGGGAAATCCAAGATGGCTGCCTGGTGACCATATTGGATTTTTGAATCAGACCACGAAAGGTATCTTGCACAACTAGACCCCAAGGGGAACCTGTGTACCAAATTTAAAAAAGATCTATTTAGTTGTTCCTGAGAAATCGCGATAACAATGTTTCGCCGGGAAATTCAAGATGGCCGCCTGGTGGCCATATTGGATTTCTGAATCAGACCGCAAAAGGTATCTTGCATAACTAGACCCCAATGGGAACTTGTGTACCAAATTTGAAAAAGATCCATGCAGTAGTTCCGGAGAAATCGCGATAACAAAATTTCATGGGGAAATCCAAGATGGCCGCCTGGCGGCCATATTTAAAATCGTATCGACACGACATGAACACATTCTGGTGTACTCAGTGGGGGGAACATGCATGCCAAGTTTCAGCTTAATCGGCCAAGCGGTTTCAGAGAAGAAGATGTTTACGGACGACGCACGACGCACGACGCACGACTGACGACTGACGACGGACGACGGACAATCAGGCCATGACATAAGCCCATCGGGCCTTCGGCCCAGATGAGCTAAAAATGAGATTGTGTTGTAATTCATTTGGGAATAAATTACGCATATTGAAATTATTATTTTATAGAGTGTTGAAATTTGAAAATTTTATACGGGGCGGGTGGTGGTTTAGTGATTAGAGTCGGTGACTCTTAATCTGGATAGCAGCTTAGTCTGGGTAAATGTCTCTGCCAGGGTTAGACCCCATTTTGGAGATATTCATTGAATGAAAACGAGGCTGTCGCAGAGGTTTAGTGTTCAGGAGAATAACATTATCAATCAAACACAAACTTTGGTTCACATGTGATATTTTTGTAAATGTCAGTTTTACCCACGATATACATACACCTTTATACGAATCAAGTTTCCCTTTGTAACATAAATTATTGTTTGTAGTTAATTTTGGCCGATGTGTATGCCAAACAGGATATATATGGAGAAGCAAATCACTTAGTATCGCCAAATCTTCACATCAGTGACCAACTACGAGCCTATTGAAATTGGGTGATGACGGCTTAAATTTGAGGAGTTATGCCGCTTTATAGACTTTGCCTATAATATAGGCCTATGTATTATGTAGGCATATACGCCAAAAACTATTGGGTTGGCCGAGAGGTTTTGTATGATGGCCGAGAAGGGACATCGCTGTATTGTGTTATGAATCGGGACCGACACACGAAGGCAGGATGCGAAGTCGCGAAGGCAGGATGCGAAGTCGCGAGGGCAGGATGCGAAGTCGCGAGGCCAGGATGCGAAGTCGCGAGGCCAGGATGCGAAATCAAAACAGCGAAGTGCGAAGCGCGAAGTCAGGATGCGAAGTCAGGATGCGAAGCGCGAAGTCAGGATGCGAAGTCGCGAGGCCAGGATGCGAAATCAAAACAGCGAAGCGCGAAGTCAGGATGCGAAGCGCGAAGTCAGGATGCGAAGTCGCGAGGCCAGGATGCGAAATCAAAACAGCGAGGCGCGAAGCGCGAAGTCAGGATGCGAAATCAAAACAGCGAGGCGCGAAGCGCGAAGTCAGGATGCGAAATCAAAACAGCGAGGCGCGAAGCGCGAAGTCAGGATGCGAAATCAAAACATCAGCATTGCGCATGATCCTATCAAAACGAGGCCGGTTTGTAGCCCTGATTCCTATATACATTGTAGGGGCAATTGAAGATTATTGCTGGTTGTTGTTATCACAGCAACGGAGGAAGTAAAATTATTCTGATGTGTATCTTTTCTTTGCATTACTGATGTTTTATAGAAATTCACAAATGGTATTTGAATATATTTTCAGATCTGGTGTTTCGGGAATGATTAAAACCAACCCGAATAATTGATAATTTATACTGAAGCGCTCAAAGCTTGCTTAAGGCTCTATGTCAGCCTGGTGACTGTTCAGGTTGACATTTTTATTTCAATCTTGCCAAATTTCCAGTTAGCCTGGTGTGTGAATGGGCCATACCATCTAGGAATAATTGAGAATTGTTGCTTACCAGATAAATTGGTCTTTATATATAGTGTATATAGTGTAATTTTCCATGCTTGGCAAACACGGGCTCTCGCTTTAAAATATGGCCACGTATGAGTATTATAGTAAGCTATATGATAATTTAGTGATTCTAAAAAAAAAATAGAAATTTTAAAATTGAAAAAAATTAAAATTTTAAAATTAAAAATGCAAATCAAATTAAAAATAAAAAAATATATATCTCTGACACAACAGTGCTACTTAGCCCTGTGTCCTAAACGATCCGGGCCAATTCTAAGATAGAGGTTTGCACAAATTTAGGATTGATGATATAAAATGTGAAATCAAGGTTCAATATTTCCATACATCCTTATTATGTGCTAATAAATATATACACACGGAAACAGATAGACTATTAACAAGCAGTAAGATAATTAGCGGTTAATTTGGAACTATTATCTAAAACTCGTATGTTCGTCATTGCATGCCAAACGTCTACGTACAGGGTAATATCATAATTCGCGAACATTAAGCTGGTTAAAAAAGTTTCCTGTTTAGCATCACCGCCCGTCCCGAAATATTCGGCCGCCCCGTATTTTTTATTTCTATTCTTTTTTTCCTCCTCATCTTTGGAATCGACGCTCCGAGACCGAAGTCAAGCGACTCAGAAGTAGATATCTCAATAAATGTAGACTAAAATTTATTGAAACTAGACCCAGATACAAGCCAAACGATTTTTCTGTTCAATAAACTAGTTACATCATTCATCCGACGATGCATATAGTTTGGAGTCCGAAGTCGAGATTCGTCAAGGCCGAGGCCGCCAAACATTGTCAATTTATTGTTTCTCTGTTTACATCAACCCTTTGAAATATAAGCATAAATAAAGAGATATTCTGTATGGTACAAATCGGCCGTGTTCTAATTCATTTCCAGAATTCCCCGTCAGTATCCACCACAGAAACAGCCAAATCAAATAGTTCGATAAAACAGGCATTTATAACTTGCACAGTTATAAACCAGAATTGAAAATACACAAATTGATTATATTTGTTCAATTATTATTCGAAATTCAAAACCATCTATCACTGAGTGATAATACCGCATGCCCCTACAATGTATATTAGGAATCAGGGCTACAAACCGGCCTCGTTTTGATAGGATCATGCGCAATGCTGATGTTTTGATTTCGCATCCTGACTTCGCGCTTCGCGCCTCGCGCCTCGCTGTTTTGATTTCGCATCCTGACTTCGCGCTTCGCGCCTCGCTGTTTTGATTTCGCATCCTGACTTCGCGCTTCGCGCCTCGCTGTTTTGCTTTCGCATGCTGACTTCGCGCTTCGCGCCTCGCTGTTTTGATTTCGCATCCTGACTTCGCGCTTCGCGCCTCGCTGTTTTGATTTCGCATCCTGGCTTCGCGCTTCGCTGTTTTGATTTCGCGTCCTGACTTCGCGCTTCGCGCCTCGCTGTTTTGATTTCGCATCCTGACTTCGCGCTTCGCGCCTCGCTGTTTTGATTTCGCATCCTGACTTCGCGCTTCGCGCCTCGCTGTTTTGATTTCGCATCCTGACTTCGCGCTTCGCGCCTCGCTGTTTTGATTTCGCATCCTGGCTTCGCGCTTCGCGCCTCGCTGTTTTGATTTCGCATCCTGCCCTCGCGACTTCGCATCCTGACTTCGCGCTTCGCATCCTGACTTCGCATCCTGACTTCGCATCCTGACTTCGCGCTTCGCTGTTTTGATTTCGCATCCTGGCCTCGCGACTTCGCATCCTGACTTCGCGCTTCGCATCCTGACTTCGCATCCTGACTTCGCGCTTCGCTGTTCTGATTTCGCATCCTGGCCTCGCGACTTCGCATCCTGCCCTCGCGACTTCGCATCCTGCCTTCGCGACTTCGCATCCTGCCTTCGTGTGTCGGTCCCGATTCATACCACAATACAGGGATGTCCCTTCTCGGCCATCATAGTTTTGATACACGCAGCGCAGCTTCAGGTTTATATATTATACGAACTACTAGAAACGTTCTTCGAGGACGAGTAATATAATTTATAATCAAGTGCTAACGATGCCATTTTGTATATTATCATGTACAAGACAAGCTGAACACACGAAAGAAAGCTTTTACATAGAGCAAGCCAGCTGTCAACTGCTTGTGATGAGTGCCGTTTTATTGATGCGTCACTGATTCTGTGGTTGTAGTACGAACTAACGGGAAGCGGTTCCTATCTTGGATGTAGAGCTCTTGTCAAGAGATTGCTGTCGAAATACCACATTCGAGCCTCAAGGTACGTCGTCGTTTTTAGCATGTTGAAGTTCTTATCGTAATGCCCGAAACAATAAAAACGAAATTTATATATCGGACTTTCGCTAATGTGAATTTTTTCGAGCATTTCTGCATATTCTCTGTCACAAGGCGGATTCTCAAAATCAGCAAGTTTATATGTCTGTTTTTGCTCGACATACTAGTCATTATGACCATGACATTCGCAATAGCTGCTACAGCTAAAATAGATCTTAATCTCTCTTTTGCAGGCAAAGGGTATTGTCACTTCAGAAAGAGCTTGATCCCGAAGGTGTAGAGCTACGACGATCTCACTGTATTAGTCGGCGCATATACAGAAATCCGGGTCCCAATCACACGGTTCATATTGATGGGTATGATAAACTGAAACCCTATGGGTTTCCTATTCATGGAGGAGTGGATGGGTGAGTTTGTCAAAATATCCTATGTTTCGTTGTTAGACACAGACTACTAGTATACGTATTGAGGGGGTTGTGGGGGGCCTAATCGTGTATTTGCGCCTAATCGTGTCAGCGCCAAATCGTGTAACAAATTTGCGCCTAATAACGTGTTGCGCCTAATCGTGTAGGAAATTTGCGGTTATTGGTGGAACTGCGCCTAATCGTGTACGAAATTTGCGCTTAATTGTGGAACTGCGCCTAATCGTGTACGGAATTTGCGCCTATTTGTGTAAATGCGCCTAATCGTGTAAGGAGGCTGCGTCTAATCATGTAACTGCTCCTAATCATATGAACGATCTTGCGCCTAATTTTGCGTTGCGCCTAATCGTGTAGAAAAATTGCTCCTAATTGTGGAACTGCGCCTAATCGTGTAGGAGATTTGCTCCTAATTGTGGATTTGCGCCTATTCGTGTGAGAAATATGCTCCTAATTGTGGAAGTGCGCCTAATCGTGGAAATCATTTTGCGTCTAATTATGCGTTGCGCCTAATCGTGTAGAAAATTTGCGTCTAACTGTGGAAATGCGCCTAATTGTGTATAGAGGCTACGCCTAAACGTGCACAACGTGAAGACATAAGTAGTACGTATAGGACAGATATAGTCAACTTGACCTTTCGTCACTTTTGGGGAGGTCACGGGGA
This sequence comes from Hanleya hanleyi, assembly GCA_036873755.1. NCBI lineage: Eukaryota > Metazoa > Mollusca > Polyplacophora > Lepidopleurida > Hanleyidae > Hanleya > Hanleya hanleyi. The sequence continues at coordinate 6,923 of JAVTVY010012224.1, read as the reverse complement.
GATCACGTGATCAAGAGGTTAAGGTCACTATAGTTCCGGGACTTCCGGTCACGTGACCTTTGGGGCATGTATTCCTCCGCGGTGATGCGGTCTGGCGGCGATACGGTCGCGGGGGAAAAACCTCGGTGGACAGAATGTAGTCCCAAATACATGTACGCGGGAGCCAGAGGAAATTCTCCGGCAATCTTCGCCAATCTTTGGGACATTTTCGGAGCGAGAGGAGCCCCTAGTCAACCGATTGGGTCGAGTGAGGTGTCAACGTGGAGCGCTCGTCCAGGGCGATCAAGTCTTGGGTGAGTGCATGTAAAAAGAGGACTTGTCTCCGAAAATATAAAATGCGGAACACGGACTTTCCCTCAACAATAGGAGAACGATTCGAACATTTGCATCTATAGGGGAAAATGACTGTATGGAGTGTGGGGGTGGTCATTGTTTGTTGATTTTACTGTGAGTTTTGGTGTCTTGTTTTCTTCGTCTCACCACGTAAAACACGATGGGAATGGTCTCGGAGCTAAGCGGTGAAATTTTTCGAAAAATCCCGGTACCGGGTAGGTCTGTATTTTGGCCCATACTTGCTCAGTGGATAGGTCTATGCTGGAAAATGTACTCCTGGACATTGCGATATGAGTTGTGGGATCTTGTTGTTCACGTCTCACCACGTAGAACACGATGGGCGGGGTCCCGAAGCTAAGCGATCAAATTTTTCGAAAGGTTCTCGGAGGTCTGGATAGGCCCAAAGGCCTACTGGCTCAGTGGATACGTCCATACTGGGCAATTCGCATATGTTCATTGCGATGATATGGGCTGTGGGATCTTGTTTTTCACGTCCCATCACGTAGAACACGATGGGAGGGGTCTCGAAAATAAGCGGCGAATTTTTTTGAAAAGTCCAGGTACCGGGTAGGTCTGTATTTTGGCCCATACTAGCTCAGTGGATAGGTCCATACTGGGAAATTTACTCCTGGACATTGCGATATAGGTTGTGGGATCTTATTTTTCACGTCTCGTCACGTATACCACGATGGTCGGGGTCCCGAAGCTAAGTGGTGGATTTTTTTTTTAAATGTCACTGCGCGTTTGTGTAGTGGGTAAATAGTGCTGGGTGGACGTTTTGGGGTCTAGGTGAGCCCCTAATGGTCCGATGGTGTCGTATGAGGTCTTATTTTGAAGCCCTCGTAGAGGAGCATCCGACTGAACTAATGTATCGTCCGTTTTCGTTATTCTGCACATGCGCAATTTGGTCGTAGTATAGAAAACATACATTCTGGGGGTGCGTGAGAGTGTGTTTGGGGTTGAAATGGACCGCTATTGGTCCAAATGAGTCGTGGGATGTGTCAAAGTGAAGCTTTTGTGACGTGGAGTCAGAATGGCGTGCTTTTTATTGCAAGTCGCGTCAATCTGCGCATGCGCAGTTGGGTGTAGTAAGTAAAGTGGTCATTTTGGGGGTGCGTGGGGTGTGTTTTGGGTAGAGAGGGACCATCCTTGGTCCGAATGCGTCGTGTGGCGTGTCATTTTGTAGCTATCGGGGTATAGACCCCGACTTGAGGCATGTCCACGTCATCTGTGACATCATTGGTGACGTCATCAGTAGAAGTATTAGTGAAAGCGGGAATTTTAGGGTGTGTAGGAACGCGTTTGGGGTAGAGATGGACATCCCTGGTCCGAATGCGTCGTGTGAGGCGCCACCTTGTATCAACGCCTGCCAACGTCAACCTTAACGCTTCAACGCCCTGGTGAATTAGCCCTGAAGCTCTGATTTCATACTGAACTATAGATTGTAATTTCTGCTAATTGGCCGCTAGATGGCGCAGCGGTATATTACTGCACGCTTGGCTGAACACAGGTGCCAGTCGTCTTTTGACTGCCGCTTAAACAAGTGTACGACCGACAGTGTATTGAGCCCGATTCGAGATTACCCAGCATGGGGTCAATTGAGGTCTCCCAGCTTACTCGTTAATTGTACAATCAACTCTCAATGTATCATCTTTAAATATATTTAACTCTGGTAGAATATCTGATCTTATAGACAAGCCTGTTACACACACACAAAAGGCATACGTTGGATCAGATATTGGACATTGAATTTAAGCAATAACACCTAGATCAAAGAATATAACAAAATATGCACTTCAAAACCGATGAATATTAATAATAATATTGGTTGAAGAGAAATGTAACACTTTGTTGTATTATACATGTATTTTTACAGATTATGGCATTTCGACCTACCAGTTATAGTCCAACGCTTGTGAAAATATTCAAGAAAAGTTTGTATAGATACCGTGTGAATTTCACTGAATAATACTTCCCTGTTCCAGTTTCAGTATTACGCCAACAAACATAAATCACAGCATTCTAATCAAGAAAGAGGAGTTCACACATTGTATTTGGCAACAGATACTCATATAAAGTCAATTACAGTCTACGTTTTCAGGGTGGGATAAAGGTGTAAAGAAGCTGTGCGATATTGTTTTTGGTGTTGATCACACAATCATATTATGAAAATCAACCTGCTGGATGTTCCTGTCCGTAACGTTTTCGAAGCCGCAATAGTGACAAGAACCCAAGCTACATAATAATAGAAGGTTCAAGAGTTAAAAAACCAAGCTTTCGATTCTATTGTTCGACTTCCTCCTTTGCAAACATAAAGTTTCTGAGTAAAACAAACCTCTCTGACTTTCTGAGTAAAACAAAACTCTAATGATGATATATTCTAAAGGCAAACGTTAAGACGGAAATGTGACAATACTTTAGGTGTTGATTATCGGGAGGATCAGAGAGACAGCCCATAAAACCTGAGACTGAAACTGTTTCGGCTGTTGAAGAAAACAGCGAACTATCTGTTCATGAAATTAAACAGAAACTTGTGGCACTCGGTGTTTCAACAAAACTAAGAAAGAAAGAAAAACTTCTGTCATTGCTGAATAGATTGAATTCATGATATGGCACAATTTACTGCGAAAATTTTGCACTCATTGGTCAAAATGAGTGCAAAGTGTCATATATTGTACATACATGTACTATTTGTAAATAAAACAATACCCATATAATCGTTTGTTACAATCTTCTATTTTGCATTGAAGTGGTTTAATTATATAATGATTGGTCAGAAACGACTTCGCCTCGTGCAATACACAATTGGAATCCATGCTTAATCCGCCCAGCAGGTATCGTCACCTGTCACCAGGTCTCCGCGTTAATTGCCACCGACCGGCCCCCACTTAATCACTCTAGCTGAACCCCTTATAGAGTCTTTCTCTAAAAATTCTCAAACTTTAAATTGAAATGGAAGCAAGAAGATATTTAATAATTAGACCAAATAAAGAACCATGAGATAGAACACGATATGGTTTGTATAACGCCATGCTGGCAAATATCGTTGGCTGAACGGTGTTTTACCTATAAACGTTTAAAAGTGAGCTACTTTCGGCTTTTTCGTGAAAACCTATGCTAAGGTATAGGTAGAAAATGCAAATTGAACCCTCATTCTTAAATCAAATTGGAAGCAAGTAAAACATTTTCCATGGGAAAATAAAATAGCACATCGTATGGATATACTATTCGAAATTAACTTAATATGCTGGCAAATGTTGTCACCCTAACAGAAATGCTCGATTTTCAGCTTAGAAAAGCACGGTCCTATCTAATCCAGGTTAAATTTCCCAGGCCATGTTGAGCAGTGGAGTCGATCTGCGCCAGACAGAGTTGTCCTCCCTTACTACTCGAAGTTGGACATGTTCTAGATAGTCCATGAAATTGACACTAATTCATCGAAATGCGGTGAGCTAAAGTCCGTGTTCCGCATTTTATATTTTCGGAGACAAGTCCTCTTTTTACATACACCCACCCATGACTTGATGGGCAGGCTCGATAAGCCGGAGACCGATATTAGCCCTTTTGGACCTTGTTGATAGGAGTTTTCCCCTATTTTGGTTTAAGTAGTTTATTTCGAGACATGGGGGAGCGAAGTAAGCAAAGCTTATCAATACGTCTTCCCAATAAAAAAAAGTACAATATATCAATTGAACCTCGAAAATAAATATAAATACTTATAACAAATTAGGCGGCGAAGGAATATACAAAATGCATTTGAAGCTCATGACAGAGAGTAAACATTGTGATTTGTTTGAGACCCTGTGTGCTGAAGAGATGAATGAACAGGATCAGCTTGCTGAGTACATGGTTGCTGGGCATCAAGTGTCGAAATAGTAATTTTAAAGTTCAATACTTAAGTAAAACGTTTCGAATCCGCTATGAATTTCCCAAACATACTTGAATGGTGTTGTTAGTGTGTTTGACTTTTTCTGGATCACCGTATAATAGCACTGAAGCAGGAGGAACTATTAGAGAACTATATATATTATTAAGTGTATTTACCAATATGGTTCTTTGATCGACAAATTGAGGACAGTGAAAGAAAAAGTGATCGACTGTTTCGTCAAAATATCCGCAATTGCAAGTTGTTGTATTTCTCAGGAAATTATTGAACAGGTGTCTGTTAAGATTACTGCAACCATTGCGGAGGCGACACAATATTATATTTCCTTTACGTGTACATAAATAGTGCTAAGACGGTGGGATGGAGACTTGTGTCATGTTCTGCAGCTGGCGTTTAAAAATTGGCAGAGTAGGACAGTTTTTGACTGTGTAAGATAGTAAATTCCACTCGCGTAATGTTGCTGGATAAAATGAATTTCGGAATAGTTCCGTGCGACATCTGTAGGGGGTTAACTGTGATGCGTTTCTGATGTTTTATGGATTGCGTTCCCCAATGCGAGCTGAGAGATGAGCGTACAAAGAGGAAGGTGCCATACCATTAATAATGTTATATAACATAATAAGTCTATGGACTTGTCGTCTGCGAGACAGCGTTTCAAATCCAGCTTCCAAATATAAGGTTTCTGAACTAACACTGCATGTGACGCCAGTTATCGTTCTGAGTGTGTCTTTTTGAATATTTTCAAGTCTTATCACATAAGATTGTGGAATATTATCCCAGACGACGTCTGCATATTCTAGACTTGGTCTAATAAAACTCTTATACATAATTTCAAGGCATTTACGATCTTCCACGTGGTCGTTCCAGTTAGCCTTAGTGTTAAGGATCAGACCGAGATGCTTATGACTACGTGACGGTTGAAGAGTTGAATTTTGAAATATTATTGGAAAAGATGAATGGATATATGTCTCAAAGAAGCGAGAAGAGAAACTGTTTTCGCGGCATTAAAATCGACCAACCATGTCTGCGCCCAGTCAGAAACAATGTCTATATCGTGATTGATGGATGGCAGTTGGTTAAACAGATTATCAGATATGATGTACAAACAAGTGTCATCAGCAAAAAGACGTATGCTGTTAATGACATTAGCAGGTAAATCGTTTATAAATAATACGAACAGAAGCGGACCAAAAACAGAGCCTTGTGGCACACCTGCTTCTAAACATAACACAGTGGATTCTTTTCCCTGGTTCACCACCCGCTGACAACGATTTTGTAAATAGCTTTTGAACCATAGCAAAAGGCTTCCAGTAATACCGAATTGTTGTAGTTTTTTAAGTAAGCCGTTATGCCACACTCTAGCAAAGGCCTTTGATATGTCAAAGAATAGAAAGAGTACTTCTTTCTGTTCGTCAAGTGCCTTTGTCAAGTCAAAGTAAATATCAAGTAACTGTGTTACAGTGGATTGCGACGGGAGAAAACCAGATTGGCTCGGTGTTATGTCGTACCGTATGTAATTATAAATGTACTTGAACACGACCCTCTTCATGACTTTACTCAGACAACTTAATAGTGATTTGGGACGGTAGTTACAGACAAGATTTCGTTCACCTTTTTACCCCTCGGCCAATTTTGGCCATGGGGTATTGTCGTCGTCTTGTACGTCCGTACGTCCGTACGTCCGTACGTGAGCGAGATAGCCGGAAAACGGTTCCACTGAAGAATTCCAAATTTGGTATGCTTATTTACCTAGTCAAGGACCAGAAGCTTATTGAATTGGGACCAGATTGGATGGAAACCTTGGCGGCCATCTTTAATTTTATGCAAAATGGGTAATGATCCATATCTCGGAAACTATTCAACTGTTCAATACGAAAGATGGTATACATCATCGATACATCAAGCAACTTTAAATGAATTACCAAACCGGCTTTTCTGATTGGCTGGAGATCCTGGAAGCCATCTTTAATTTATGCGAAATCGATAATGATACATATCTCTGTTACCATTCAGTTGTTTTATATAAAAGTTGGTATACATCATCGATACATCCAGATACTTTGAATCGGGACCTGATTGACCGAAAATCTTGGTGGCCATCTTTAATTTATGCAAAAACTTTAATGATATATATCTCGGATACCATTTAAGTGTTCTATACCAAACTTGGTATACAGCATCGATGTATCAAGAGATTTGCAATGAATAACCACATCAGTTCCTCTGAGTGGGGAAAAGGATGGGCGGCCATCTTTAATTTATGCAAAATCATTAATGATGTCGTTCTCTGATACCGTTCAAGTGCTTGATGTAAAATTTGATATATATCATCGATGCATCGAGAGACTTACAACAAATGACAGTTCTGGTTTCTCTGATTGAGCGGAACCCTTGGTGGCCATCTTTAATTTATGCAAAATCTTTAATGATGTATATCTCTGATACCATTTCAGTGTTCTATACGAAACTTGGTATATCATCGATGCATCAAGAGACTTATGACAAATGACAGTTCTGGTTTCTCTGATTGGGCAGAAACCTTGGTGGCCATCTTTAATTTATGCAAAATCTTTAATGATGTATATCTCTGATACCATTTCAGTGTTCTATACGAAACTTGGTATAAAACAGCAATGTATCAAGAGACTTTGAATGAATAACCACAAAAGTTCCTCTGAGTGGCGGGAAGAATGGGCGGCCATCT
>JAVTVY010012223.1:0-55867 GCA_036873755.1 Hanleya hanleyi | reverse complement strand
TATACTCCTGCAATTTGGCGTTGTGTTAACCAGGAAAGAAAGGCTAGGAAGACAGCAAGTTCATTATTATATTTGCGCGCCCAGAGTTATCTGCCTCTGAATAGGTAGCGTGACGTCACTTCCGGTCATCTGACTTCCGGGTCAAAGGTCACTCCCAGCTCAAAGGTCACTTCCGGTCACGTGACGGCCCAACAAGTGTTATCTGCCCCTAAATAAGACCAAAGATACGCTTTAGTTACTTCAATGTTAGGCTCAGTGGGCTACCCACACAATGGCATTTGCGCTATGGGGTATGGCACATTATATATTCTATCTCACGCTGTAGAATACAATGGAAGGGGTCTCGATGCCATGGGTAAGACTTTCGCTGAATAGTTCTTACTGCGCATGCGTGGTGCACAGGCAGATCTGCGGTGGACGTTTCGAGTTCTAGGTGGACCAATATTGGTCCCATTGAGTCGTGTTCGGTATCAAAGTGAAACACTCATGGGGGAGCTTCCTACTGAACTGGTTTGGATTGGATGTCGGGCTAAGGCGCTCATGCCCAGACAGGGAATTATGGGAAAAGGGCACTTAAATGGACGTTTTGGGGTTGAAGTGGACCAACCTTGGTCTGAATGGGTCGTGTTACGTATCATGTCGAAGCACTCCTCGTGGCCGTTCAAGTAATGGGTGGGTGCATGTAAAACTAGGATTTGTCATGAAAATATAAAATCCGGAAACACGGACTTTACCCCTAAAATATAGACCATCCCCATCAACTTGGTCTAGATGGTATAGTATCGGTCTCCAGCGCATTGTGACCATCCGAGAGGTGCAAGGTGGGATAGCGGGTGCATGCAAAATTAAGATATCCCCCGGAAATAAAATGCGGAAAACGGACTTTACACCGAAATCAAGGGAAGTAATCCAGTTGCCCCTTAGTAGTAGAGAAAGCAGAAACCCACTATATTTATCCTATGACCTTTGTAGGGAGTTTCACAGTAACGCCTTTACGCCATATCTTAAGGCTATATTTAAATGCCTTATCCTAACGCCTTAAGTCCCTAGCATAACAGTTTTTACCTTTTGCGAGAGATTGTACCATGCTATTATATAATACTAGCGTCGACAAGGTATATCTATTGTATGACGTGTTGAGCCGCGATTATCGGGCCCAACGCATACACTCCATCGGCTTGTATTGATATGTCTCTTAAGTAGTGGTCGGTAAAAGTCGTGTTAGACCTCCAGGCGCATGCGTCAACAATGTCGTTGACTGCTAGGTTCTTGTTAAGTGGCCATGATGCTGGTGAGCCACGAATATCGTGCGATGACATCTTAGATTGTAGAGGGGAACTATCTATTGCAAGTTCGTACGTCCATTGAAAGACCTTTTTAGCCAGGCTACTATTGTGTTCTTGGTTATGTCAGCGGTAGAGTTCGGTTTCAAGGATAGGAACAATAGACGTCTATCTTCTCTTGACGGATAGGAACGAAGAAATAGTGACAAACTGCTCTGACAGGGCACAATAATCTGTCTTCTTTCATGTCTGGTCTCAACACGTTAGTCAAAGTTGGAATATTGTAACGACATTGTGTGGAGGATCCTAATCGTGTAGGTTCATTCTTGGCCACAAATTCAGGATTGGGTTGAAAAGAGATGCTCGACCAGTCCGGAGTCCATTTTAATGACCTTCTTTCGAGTTCGTGTAGTTCAGATACCCTTGTTACCAGGGCGAAAGACATCAGAAATGCTGTCTTGTATGCCACCGCATTCATGGAAGCTGCTGCCAAATGTTCGAATGGTGGCCTTAATAGGGAACTTAGTACTACTCCTGGGTCCCATCTAGGTAGGAGTTGATGCACTCGCCGGGGTTGAAGAGCGGAGGATGTAAGTAGTGCTGAGATATCCTTGTTCTGTCCTATCTCGACGTTCACATTTAAGCGAAGAACTCTATCGAGAGCTGCTCAGTATCCCTCTATCGTGCTAGGTTGAAAGTGTCGATCACGACGGAGGTGTAGAAGGAAGTCTTCCACTAATGGAAGAGTGGCCGAGTCGAGATTTCATCATCGATCTCGGCACCAGACGCCGCTGTTTGATCTGACCATAGCCGTTGCAACGTCTGCTGAAAATCCCCTCTCTCTGTGAGAGACTGCTGCATAACTTGCAGACGTGTAGACTGAGCCATTGTGGGTTCTCGTGATGCACACCTGGTCGGTCCTGATTGCGTAATGGGGGCAATTGACGAGGGTAATTATGATGGCCAAGAAGGGACATCGCTGTATTGTGTTAATGAATCTGGACCGACACACGAAGGCAGGATGCGAAGGACGAAGACAGGATGCCAAGCGCGAGGCAGGATGCGAACTGCGAAGCCAGGATGCGAAGCGCGAAGTCAGGATGCGAAATCAAAACATGAAGCGCGAAGTCAGGATGCGAAGTCGCGAAGGCAGGATGCGAAGTCGCGAAGCCAGGATGCGAAGCGCGAAGTCAGGATGCGAAATCAAAACAAAACAATGCAAAGACTGGAAGCCAAGCGCGAAGTCAGGATGCGAAGGCAGCATGCGAAGGACGAAGGCAGGATGCGAAGCGCGAAGTCAGGATGCGAAGTCGCGAAAGCCGGATGCGAAGTGGCGAAGCCAGGATGCGAAGCGCGAAGTCAGGATGCGAAGGCAGGATGCGAAGCGCGAAGTCAGGATGTGAAGTGGCGAAGTCAAGTGCGGTGACTTCACGCTTCGCATCCTGCCTTCGCCACTTCGCATCCTGGCTTCGCATTTCGCATCCTGCCTTCCCATCCTGCCTTCGCATCCTGATTTCGCGCTTCGAATCCCGCCTTCGTCCTTCGCATCCTGCCTTCGCGACTTCACGTCCTTACTTCGCGCTTCGCATCCTGCCTACGCATCCTGACTTCGCGGTTCGCTTCCAGTCTTTGCATTGCTTTGTTTTCATTTCGCATCCTGACTTCGTGCTTTGCTTCGCATCCTGGCTTCGCCACTTCGCATCTTGCCTTCGCGACTTCGCATCCTGACTTCGCGCTTCATGTTTTGATTTCGCATCCTGACTTCGCGCTTCGAATCCTGGGTTCGCTCTTGGCATCCTGCCTTCGCATCCTGACTTCGGGCTTCATGTTTTGATTTCGCATCCTGACTTCGCGCGTCGCATCCTGCCTTCGTCCTTCGCATCCTGACTTCGCATCCTGCCTTCGTGTGATTCATAACACAATACAGCGATGTCCCTTCTCGGCCATCATAGGTAATCCTTGAGTATCTGTAATAGCTTAGGGTGCACTCCAGGGATTTTTCCATTCGGCAAGGAATATACCATAGGTCTACTTTTCGGCTGCCAATTGCCAAATCACTTATATGTATATATTTTCTGAAAGAGTATGATTAAACTATTATTTTAAGATACAGCACTGATATGTTATATAAAAATGAATCTCGAACATTCCCCTCCAAGTTTGCTTCATTTTTCCTAGAAAACCTCTTAAGATCTCGAAAAATGGTCTAATTCGGTTCAATTTCCAGAAAAATCTGTAAGAGCGATTTCAATTTAAAAAGTTTCTCATGTTCCCAGGTCCAGTGCCAACTTCAAAAGGCGAAAAAGTAGGGGTCAACCTGCTCGTTTTTTGGCAGATTTCCTGTCGGTAAATGAGTTCTGATTTTTAGGCGCACCCAAGGGGTATAACTGTGGCAGGACAAAATTTACTCCATTACCCCGATCACCGTGTAGACGAAGCCAGCCATCGATTTGTATATGCTCGTTGATAATCCTGAACAGGATGGCCATTAAGAAGGCAAGAAGAATTATGATGCAGCAGAACACGGGCAGTCTGTCGTATTATGAAATTAGACCGGGCCATTCCTACCTGGGACACAATATATATAATATATATTCGTCCCAGTTCCTACGAAACTGTGGAGGGCCACATTGAGAGGCAGGGTGTTTTTTGCAAAATTAATTATTCACATTTATCGTAATCTGGTTGGTTGGTTGTTTGAAGTTTAACGTCGCACCTAACCTTATTGGTCACACGGCGACGGTGACCCAAACAAACATACCCTAGCAAAGCCCTAACCCTAACAAAAACCTAACCAAAAATACAAAAAAAAAATGAATTTCGAATTTTGAAAATTTGGATCTACAGACACTGGTGATCACAATGGATCGTCAGAGAGCCAAATTTGTTTGGCACTTTAATCTACCTTCTGTGCCAGACAAACATGGTACAAACCATGCTGCCCTAAGCTGGAGGACATTATCGTAATCTGGGAGTGTTTGCGAGTATGGCGGTATACAACACTTGAAAGTTGTACATATTATTGTGGGATGTCCGTCCGATAACTTCCCCCTACCCCATCTTTGTTTTCCCTTATATGTTCCCCTATATGTGTTGTAATTTATCACTTTTACCAACTCTAGCAGAATTTTCGAGAACAAAACTCGAAATTAACCCATTTGCTCTTAATAATGGGCATCTATTCGACAATATGAAGGCCGTGGTTGCTTTTCCGCTTTTGAATGATACCAGAAAAGCAGGAAAAATGCAAATAAGGGATGTAACCAAGTCAAATTATTGGTAATTTTGCACTAAATTTTCTCCTAGAAACATGGGAATGCTTCAGAAACTTGTGAAATAATTCATAAAACCTCGATAATATACACCCCTTCCATCCATTTCGGGCTGTAAATGGGTTCTGTTGTAAAGAAGATAGTTCTGGCAAATTTATATCATTGCGATAGGACCTGGGTGTGCCTTAATATCACCGAAATCTCATTCCAGGGGAAGATAACTCCAGTATGGAACATAGTATTCAGATGCAACTAGGCAGTGAAAATGAAACAATCTGGCGTACTGAAAAATCTCCGCTCCGTAATGGAGTCTACCTTGAGATAATGCATAGACTGCACTATTATGTCTTTAAGGATGCACTCCAGGGATTTTTCCATTCGGCAAGGAATAGACCATTGGTCCGCGTTTCGGCTGCCAATTTGTCGTAAAATCTACAACCCAAATCACTTATATGTATATATTTTCTGAAAGATCATAATTAAACTATTATTTTAAGATACAGCACTGATATGTTATAGAAAAATGAATCTCGAACATTACCCTTCAAGTTTGCTTCATTTTTCCTAGAAAACCCCTTACGATGTCGAAAAATGGTCGAATTCGGCTCAATTTCCAGAAAAATCTGTAAGAGCCATTTAAATTTAAACAAAAATTCTCATGTTTCCAGGCCCGGTACCAACTTGAAAAGGCGAAAAAAAGTGGGGGTCAACATGCTCGTTTTTTGGTCAGATTTTCTCTCCCTAAATGAGTCCTGATTTTTAGGCACACCCAAAGATCATAACTGAAGCAGGACAAAATTTACACCATGACCCCGATCACCGTGTAGACGAAGCCAGCCATCGATCTGTATATGCTCGTTTGCAGCGTTGATAATGCTGAACAGGATGATATTATAGATTTAAGCTATTAAGAAGGAAAGAAGAATTATGATGTAGTAGAACACGGGCAGTCTGTCGTATTATGAAATTAAACCGGGGCCATTCCTACGAAACTGTGGAGGATCACCTTAGGAAACCATGGACGGTGCAACCACCAAGGGATCACCAGCAGTATGACACAGTTGTGCTCCTGAATCTTGTTGGGGGCAACTGTATTAGAGTTATCGGTGGAAAGGCGTACGCCAGAAGATTGTCCCAACTGATGGCTAAGGCTTCGATTGCAAAGGCTGTTTTATCCAGGATTGGGCTGACAAAACAAGGTAGCTGGTTGTTGTGTCTGGTCGCAAATAGATCCGGGAATGGCCGTTCTCAATTCTGTGATCTGTCGGCATACCTGCGAGTGTAGTTTCCACTCTGTTTGCAGTATCTTCTCGGGCCATGACAATGCATCCACCAGTACGTGAATCGGTCAGACACATGACGAGCTCGTATTGAAAAGTGTTACTGATGAGCTAGGCCGAATAGCTCCCAAGACTAGAGGAATAGTTGGTAAGATGTCGTTCCTCCCTGTTTGCTGATATATGCTGCAGCATTCGTGTTGCCTGTGGCTACTAACAGCGATGAACCTTGGATCTGTGGTAACCAGTGTTGGACTCTGATAATCGCAGTTAACTCTAGCACGTTGACATTGAGTTTGGACTCCTCTAATGACCACCGAGCGAATATCTCCAAGTTCTCCGTGTGTGCTCCCGATCCGGTGAATGATGCGTCCGAGAACATCCGTAGATTCGGTTGGGGATGAGGTAATGTACTCCGGACATCATATTGTGTCGACTGGTCCAACATAACAGAAATGGCTGCAGATACCGCAATCCTTGGATTGTCGGAGTCTGCTTGCAGGAATGGTCGTATATGAAACTGAAGATGCCTCATGTGCAATCTTCCCCAGTGTGTGAGGTCCTGGGTAGATGTCAACAGGCTCAGTAGTGCTTTCCACTGTCGCAGGGACTGGGACTGTGAGGAACAAAATAGTCGGATTAGATGTTGGATTTTGTCCCATCGGTCTTGGGGCGGACGAATAATCCCATTGTGCGTGTCGATGTTGGGCCGGCTGAAGTTCGGACTTTCCGCGGTGTGAAATGAAGCCGGTTTGACGCAAGATGTGAAGGACGAACTGTCTGTTTCACCAGGAATTGCTTGTTCACGCATCACAGCAGGATATCGTTGATGTAAATTTCGACATTGATGCCTCTGAGGCGAAGAAATGATGTGACGGGATCGGTCATGAGGGCGAAGCACCTTCCGGCGATGACGAAACGCAAATAACGACGATGAGATGAGAACATTGGAATGTGGAGGTATGCATAAGGCAGATCGACCCGCCCAGCAGAGGGTTGGTTCTGTGATCCACCGCGGCGCTTTCCCTTACCCCGAAAGGATCCACGCTTAGACTGTTTGCCCCTGGCTTTACCACTGGAAGCTTGTGTAGATTTGGCTTGCTGAACTTCTCTTGTGCGTTGCTTGATGAAGGTCTCCATCAGGCGGGAAGATCTCTCATCCAAGACGTCTGTCCTCACTGACTTCACTGCGTTGATGAAGAGTGTCTTGGCTGTATACGGTTGACGGAGCAGTTCCTTATTGGCGTAGTCTGTCACGTCCGGTTTCATCTTCTTTAAGTGTGACGTCCTTTTCGTCAGGAGAGCCGTGGCGAATGATAAGGCAGCTGACTCCATAATATGGGCATTAGCCTCGTCCAGGGAATCATGGAACCCACGGAGAAAGTCTAGCTCATCAGATGTGACCTGGGCGTTGTCTGTCTGTGGGCGGATACGACTCCTAATCTCCTGAACGAAATTCTTCAGAGCTGCGACGAAATAGTCTAGAGTATGATGTTATTCTGTGCTCATGAAGCATCATCTCTTTGATCTGGATTGCCTGTTTCATCGGGTATACCACTACCATAGTCTTCGCCGATAGGGTGACATTTCCTAGGTCAGCGACTTCTCGGACCAGTTTGTCCGGAAGTAAGCGATTGTGCATCACGTTAGCCTTAAAACCTCCGAGCCTCTTAGGATAGGTGAAGGCGGTATTGTCTTTCTCTTCTTCCAGAGGTCCCATCAAACGCCCCCACGCTGGTGACGGTGGGAAGGTGGTTGGGTCCGCTGACGTCTCCGACGGCTGAGTAGGTCCCGTTGAAGACGCAGCAGTCTTCCGTTTCTTCCTCTTGGATGGAAGAGCTATGTTTGGCTTTAGTCTATAAACCGCAGTCATCTTATGTTTCAGCCGGTCCATGTTGGTAGCTGTACCTATCGCCGTGGACTGAATAGATCAGGAATATCTGTTCCAAATAGCGTCGTCCCAGTCCACGCACTCGTCGCACTGTATGACATATTGTGTACACAGCTGTGGACGGCAAACATGACACGTAGAATGACGATCAGCTAAAGATATGTAGGTTTGGCAGATACTACATCGGTCGTTATGACGCGACGATGGAGTGGCTACGTCGGACATACCTATCAACTTACAGAGAAACTGAAATGCAAGTCGAACTTTTGTTCACAATAAACTAGACCACTTCTCCAATATACGTCTGGACTTGCAAAGGAAAAAGTGAGGTTATAAGAGTACACATGCATGGAGCACGCCACCTGGTGGACACCAAATGAGGGGAGTTAACTCTTTTTTCTTTGCAAAGAGATCTCCAAAGGAGGGAGAGTGGCGGTTTCTAATAAAACAACCCTCTCGAGTTGCATCAGTGGTCCAAACTCGAGCTGCTTTGCGACAAAACACACCCTGTTGTGTAGGTCATCACTCTATATGTCAGGGTAAATTTTTCAGGTAGAGCCAGACTGGGGTGAAATGTGTATACGCACTGAGGTGTAGTATAGAGAAAGAAAGATCAACACGTTCACAAGTTTTCATATAGCTAATTCTCCGCAATGTTACATCATACTCAAGATGGGGGAGCCGCGTTGGGTATGTTTACAATTCAAGTATGCTCTTGTCCAATCAGAAGCCGCCATTTGGTGCCGCATGTGTCACATTAGATGTATTCTCAACTACTCTGGTCTAATCAGTAGTTATCTAATCTGTCCTATTATAAATTTCTCACCTAGTATAATACTATTGTTATCATCCTATTGACATTTACTCAAGGAACTGTATATATACTGATTATTTACTTATTGATGTCATTGACTTGAGAACGATACTAGTACCTGTATCGAAACGTCGTCCTGAATAAACTAGAAGTTGTTATCCATAAGCAATTTGTTTATTTATAGACGGGCGTTGCCGAGCGTTGTGAGGCGTCAATGCCATATGGCTCATGAGGATCTACTCCTGAAACAGTTGGAAGAAGAGAGGCTAAAGTGTAATGTCCCGTCTCCAACTGCGTTTCCACAAAGGTCTGGAATGTCTCATGCACGGTCAGCAGATTCTGGGCACGGGTGGTTGTGTTGATATCTTCTTTGGGTACTATCTATTTGTTATGCAGCAGAAGACATACCCGGGTCACTCATTGGATGTCATCCATGAGCGTGACAAGATGACAGCGCATGCTTTCTCGAGTTGCATCAGGGGTCCCAGCTCGAGCTGCATCAATACTTACATAGATGGTTTCTCGTTGGTGTAGGGCACCCAGGACCTCGAATTGGTGTAGTTCATCAGTACGCCTTGGGGGTCCCGACCCAAACGTCGAGAATTGTAAACATACCCATAGCGGCTCCCCCAAGACTGGGTGTGATGAAGGGAATGATAAAATCATTCACCTGTAATTCTTGTTGTTGTTATTCTCTTTACTGACTCTGTCATGGCGTTAACACATTAGGGTTTAGATATGAGTGTGTGTGTGTGTGTGTGTTGGGGAAGGGGGGTGCGTGCGTGCGTGTGTGTGCGTGTTGAGGGACTTACTCGACCAACTTTAATGGCGCCACTGCGTTAAGACGGGCGTTGGGCACTCCTCAATCACTCACTCACTCAATCAATCACTCACTCACACAAGCACTTTGTACCCGTGAGGGTAGGTAACTACCATGCTACCCTCATGCCCTATCCATATCACTGACATACCGGAGTTCAGGATTCTTGTCTGCATGTATCTTCAAGGTCCACGAGTCACCCTCTATGGATTAGTGTATAGGGGTGTAGGTATGCCTTAGAGGTGAAATGCAAAGGTTTTTAGATTCTCCGTTTTACATTTTATATAGGTTGAATAAATGATAGAAATACCAGTCTATCTACTTAACTTGGTTTAATTTGAATTATCTTGTCTGTTATAATCTTTTCAAAAGTTGGTACCCCTCGCACAGTTGAATTCAGATTTGCAAACATCATCGCTTATCTTTCCTTGATTGTGACGTCACGTCAGACCAGCCGGCCAGGTATGACGTCACAAACCAGCGCCAAAAAAGGGCAGATAAGCGATGCGGATTTCATTTTTGAAATCGGCCGGGCTTGAAATGCCAACTTTGAAGCACTTTTCAAAAGCTACCTGGCGACAAAAGACTTCAAATAAAACCAAACGAAGTACATATGCTGATATTTTCATCATTAACTAGCCCACAAAGTATATAAAAGGAAAATATGAAAAGCTTTGCAATTCACCTTTAAATGCACACTCGAGCGACGCTTTTTATACTACTGTCAGAATGTGCATGCGCAGAATGATGAAACAGGACTACACGCCACTCGAACTCTACATACCGAGTGTTTCCCTATGACACCTCACACGACCCATTCTGACCACGGATCAGTTCTTAGATTGACCATACACGACCCTGCCCATCTTAAAAATGCCCGCTTTCACTACTACTTCTACTGATGAGGTTACCAATGACGTCACAGATGACGTGGACATCCTTCAGTCATGATCTACACCACGGGATCTTAGATATCAGACCCTACACGCCATATTTGGATGAGATATACTCCCTGAATCGCTTAAATATGCCACTGCTCACGTCCAAAATGTCTACTTTCGCGACTACTGTCCAACTGCGCATGCGCAGATTGACCGCACTTCCTGCCCAACCCGCGCCAGTCTGACTCTACATATCGAGTGCTTCACCATGACACCTCACACGACCCATTTGGACCAAGGATCGTCCCTAGATTCCTCAAGGACACAAAATGCCCGCCTTCACTACTACTCCTATTGATGACGTCACCATTGACGTCATAGATGTCGTGGACATCTTTGAAGTCGTAGTCTACATGACGTGAGCTACAATATGATACCCCACACGGGCCATTTGAACCAAGGATGGTCCCTCGATCCCCCAAACACGTCCCTTCACATCCCCAAAATACCCGCTTTCGCGACGAATCCTATTAATGACGTCACAGATGACGTGGGCATCCTCCAAGACGTGGTCTACGCACCGAGGGCTTCAATTTGGCGCCCTGTACCACCCATCCCTGAACGGCCTCGACGAGCCCTTTGTTTATACTCTCCCCGATCCCATAGGCCCAAGCGGGGTCCATCCCATCTTCGCTTACCCAAGTCTAACACTACACGTGTTGCCTTGGCTGAACTTAACACATTATCTGATCAGAATACAGGTCTGGTGATGTAATAGCGCTATAAATATTCCGTGGTCCATATTAGGAGAAGTGCAATGTATGACCTCTTTAAAATTCAAATTTGATTGGCTATTCGAAGGAAATTAACATCAATACACCCACCACTTGCCATATTTGGAGATCACACGGGCAGACATCCAAGAAAATCCTAGCTGCTGGGTGTTGGCAAGCTCCTATCTTGATTGGCTATATGACATCACGTGCGTTTCCCAGTCTGAACAGTTTACTCTATTCGTTAAGTCAAGGTAAGTGACGGAACGTTAGTGTAGTATTTAACTTGAAAATGTGAAGCTTGGTCCATCCCGAGCTCAGAACATCCATTCAAAGGCCCGTTTTCTATTAGTCCCCCGGTGCGCATGCGCAGATACCCACCGAAAGTCACCTTACCTTTTCTCTAGAACTCCTGGAAGTAACCTTTGACCTTTGACCTCCACATGATCTTTCGTCCCGGATGTGACGTCACTCCTACCGGATTCCCCTCCACCCTCGCAGAAATGGACCAGATTTAAGCTTTCTGTACTACTTTTGGCATAGCCTACGATTGAGGCAACATGTGTAATTGAGAGGAAAATCTACTAGATCATGGAGTTATAGATTGTATATTGAGTATGGTCCCTCAGTATTTGTTCAGCCCTTTATCACCGTTCGTTAACTCTCCTCTCCCTCTCGTGCCCCATATTACTCTGGCCGAGGGGCTTTGCTAATTAATTACAAATGAACATTTGACAACGTTCCCCAATCGACAGTCGATCTCATATCAAGAGACTGGATGCAGAAGTAACTTCGTTGTTTTCGTGTAGACGTGTACCGAAACCCATAGTTTCTTGGGTCTCGTCGTATTTTTTGGAAAAGATTTCATGTCACCTCTCATGGTTAAATTTAGGATGCGTTCCTAATCAAAACTTACGCAGCGTATATCCTGTCATCCTCGCGAGTAGTATATAAACAGCAAATTCCTTATTATTTATGCAAATGAGATGACGTAATCGATGACGTCACAGACCTCTCGTCCAATCAGAAGCCGTCAAATCCAGGTCAAAGGTCACATCCGGGTCAAAGGTCACACCCAGGTTCAAAGGTCAAAGGTTACTTCCGGTCACGTGACCGGAAGTGACCTTTGGGGCATGTATTCTTCCGCGCATCGATGACGTCACAGAGCCCTCGTCCAATCAGAAGCCGTCAAAGGTCACATCCGGGTCAAAGGTCACACCCGGGTTCAAAGGTCAAAGGTTACTTCCGGTCACGTGACATGTATTCTTCCGCGGTCTGAAAGTAGTCCGGCGGTGATGCGGTCCGGATAGAAAAAGTAGTCCCAGGGTCATATGCGGCTTTTCGCGTCACTATGACGTCACATCCGAGTCAAAAGGTCACACCCGGGTCAAAAGGTCACGTCACAACCTGGAGTTATCTCCCCCCTAGTTTTTTGTCACCAGGGGCAACGAGGGGACCTGGCCATATATACCAGTCATCAAGGTCAATACGACCAAATTAGCCCTTTGTGGTTAACTACGGTATACAAAAGAACCCAAACTCACAATGTTGTATGAAAAAACACATTTTATAACAGAGAACACAACATATATACAACAGTTATTTCCCGTTATTATAACAGTCCAGTGGAATATCCGCAGTGTCAGGTTTAGCGTTTATAGAACATATATATATATACAACAGTTAGTTCCGCTTATTATAAACATTAGAAAGTCCAGTGGAATATTCGCAGTGTAAGTTCATATTTATCACTCTAAATGTCCAGATACGTTGTAGTCACACCATCGGAGAGCACTTTGCGCTTGGGGTAGGCGAAGGCGTCCCGCGATGAGATGAAATTTTTTTTTTTTATTCTGATGACAATAATACGGGATATCATATAACAGCAAATCACCCTTTTCAACATGACGGGTCAGTTATATAAATAATATTATTAACTGTAATAATCAAGTTTCAATTCTCTTACACAATATATACAAGCGTGACTCAACGGGGTCAAATATATAAATAATATTTTAACTGTAGTATTAAAGTTTGAATTGTCTTACACAATATATACAAGAGTGACTCACCGTTTTCAATATCAGGGGTATGAGTTTAATTCAAGCAACGAGTTAAAATGTCGCTTAGATATTTAAATTGATATAGTTACGTAGCTCCAGCTGAAAATGCAGCTTACATATTTAAATTGATATCGTTACGTAGCTCCAGTTGAAAATGAGCATCATCCCGATATCTGCTATCCTCATGCACACGGGGGCGAAAGGTCTGCTCAACATGTACCTCTTGTACATTCTGCAAGGCCTTATTCCAGGTGGTCGTTGGTACAGGGCGAATGCAGGTATGCCGCAGTCCATCATGTGTTGTGCATCACATGCAGGCGTTGAGTCTGCCGATTTCCTGGCTTAATTTATGTAGGTAAGCGGTTTTGTACACTTGGAATAGATAGTCCGCTATATCCAGTGTTAAGATGTGCGAAACTTCTGGGCGATAGTTTGCAGTTTACGCCAAGCTATTAGGTGTAGGGTGGCGCCAGTGGTCGATGGGCGCCACATGTCGGTCTTCGTATCATATTGCCAGGACCTGATGTGTAGTAAGGGCTGATCTTTGTACAGCGTATAACTGATAAAGACGGATTCGTGGATGTATATACGCCTCTCTTTTGTACCTGCGTTTTCGATGAATGATTCCACTTCTTGGAAAGCGAAACACAGTTGGTGCCAGGCGGTAGGTGACAAGTCAATGCGCCTGACAGGTCTGTTCCCTCTAGGGGCTGTGGTGAATATTATCCGTTGATTGTTACCGATTGTCAAGGTCAGATTCGGTGAAAGTTCCCAGTGACGCTTAGCGGCCTTCATCGCTTCGTCAATAATTGAAAAATATGGCATATTTCCCATCTCGGTCTCCTGGCCGTTTCTTGGCTCGCGCAAATCAGCTTCCCTAGTCATTACTG
Source organism: Hanleya hanleyi (assembly GCA_036873755.1). NCBI lineage: Eukaryota > Metazoa > Mollusca > Polyplacophora > Lepidopleurida > Hanleyidae > Hanleya > Hanleya hanleyi. Next base: position 41,903 of record JAVTVY010012223.1, on the reverse strand, counting down.
ATGGTCCCGTTTCCGTCGACGCATCAATAACATTTCTAGTGTCAGATTGTTGGGGTCTGGTGGTAAGGATGGTTGTGTCGGTGGGAGTCTCCGGTCTGGTTAGTGGTGGTGGTGTTGCTGTAAGATCACGAAGAACCGCATCGACAGCGGCCGTATATTCAGGGTGATGGTTGTCCATGTTAGCCTTAGAATAGTCTGGATTCATTGCTCTGCCCGACATAGCTCCGCCTACACTTTGAGAAAATGGATACAGATCTCGAAAACTGTCCCGTTTTATAGAAAAATACCCACCCACGTTCGGGAAAACCCCCGACTATCGACCAACGTATTTTTCAGCCGCCAATCACAGACGCGCAAAATCGGTGTCATGCCAACGTACGCGATGATCTTTAGCGACGTACACCAAACGTACCGACTGGGCTATGGCCCGTAGCCAGGGGGTTATTTTGGGTTCGGGGAAACCCCCCTTTCGGAAATATTATATATTTTTCTCATATAAATGCCCTTTTCAAACTGAAGCCAACCCCGTATTTGCCCCTTTTCCCATACAGCGAACCCCCTGAGTAAATCCTGGCTACGGCCCTGATTGTTTATATTCTGTGAGCGGTCTCATTTAAAAAAAATTGCATAGTTTTGTTAATTAAAAAAAAATGTTTTGATCCCATAAACGTATGTGTTCGATGAAACTGGGGCGGGGAGGGAAAGATTTTATTTTTATGGTCAAGTGTACATATTCTTGTTTGGCGGATCGTATTTCATCAAAAAACACGGGGAACCCTCTCCACAGAGTAGGCATTTTACACCAATAAACATAATCTATAGGTGTTGTACCATGTTATTATGACGACCCTTCTAGCATTCGTGCGACCCCGGTTCGAGCGTTTATTGTCCAGTTTTCACAAACAAACAAAGAAAAATTGGGGATCACACAACGTTCGTGCTGACCGACAGAGCATGACGTCATCGGGGACCAACATGTGGTCTTCCGTGGTATGAATGAATTAGATACATACACCCGCCCGTTAGTTTGATATAATTTTGTATGGTACAATCACTTGCAAAAGGTTGAAAATCATCCGTGCAGGTCTGTTTGTGTAAGATTATGAAAACTGGCGGCCCAAGGGCCAATTTCCCCGGATCCTGGCTGAATTCAAATCGTAGCCCCATCTACACACTCTGACGCAAGGGAGACAACTCGGACTAGGCCAACCCTCTTGTAGGCGAAGGTGATGTCCCCTGATTCGCACATTTCCATCTATTTCGCCTGTATAGGGTGGTATTCATTTTTTGTGGATTTTACTATGGGTTGTGGGGTTCTTCGTCTCACCATTTAGAATACAATGGGAAAAGCTTTGAAGTTTTTTTTTAAGTACCGGGTAGGTCTGTATATAGATCCATACTGGTTCAGTGCATAGGTGCATACTGGGTGGACATTTTGGGGTCTAGGTGGATCACTAGTGGTCCGATGGTGTCGTATGAGGTCTTATTTTGAAGCTCTCGTGGAGGAGCATCCGACTGGACTAGTGTGTTTATTTTCAATATTCTGCGCATGCGCAGACAGGCCGTATTATGGAAAAAGCCGTGTTGAGGTCGAGGCGAGCCCCTAGTGGGCCTATGGTGTCGTGTGAGGAATCAATGTAAAGCAGTCGTGAAGGAGCATGCGTCTGGACTAGTGTGTTGTTTGTTTTCAACATTCTGCGCATGCGCAGTAGATAAAGGGTACGGACATAGACGTTTTGCGGGGTCGAGGCGGCCCCTAGTGGGCCTATGGTGTCGTATGAGGTATCATTGTAAAGTATACGTGAGGGAGCATACGCAGGGATGGGTGAAACTTGAAACTGTCGTCATTCTGCGCATGCGCAGTAGACAAAGTGTATGGACATAGACGTTTTGGGGTGTAGGTGTGCCCCTGATGGTCTGATTCGGTCGAGTGAGGTATCATTGTGAAGCGCTCCTCTAGGGCGATCAAGTCATGGGTGGGTGCATGTAAAATTAGGATTTGACCCGAAAATATAAAAAAGCGAAACACGGACTTTACACCTAACCCATGAGCAATCATGTAATGTTTTTGGGTCCAGACCATTCCTGTTCCAAATGAACGCCCGCTGCAACAAGGATGACAGATGAGAGAAAAACAACAACAACAACAAGAACAACAACAACGACAAGTTTTCAAATAGTTTATTTTCCCCAATGTTACATCATACCCACGCTGGGGGAGCTGCGTTGGGTATGTTTACAATTCAAGAAGACGGATCAGAGGCCGTCCTTTGACGCTGTCATATTCGTTCTGACCCGTTAGATGTATTCTCGGCTGCTCTTGTCAGTGTCTGTGGTCCTTTCAGAAACTTTCATCCTTTTGTTCTAATCGTCGTCGGGCAGGCCTTGATATTGTTCGGGCAGCATGTCTTGAAACAGTTGTTTGCGCATTCTGATCGCATTTTCCAGGGCCTCGGTGGGTAGCAACCCCATATCCTCTTCTAGGTGACACTTGGTCTTCATGATGGACCAGTGCGTGGGGTCGCCTTTCATTTCAAGGGGCAGCAGGCTATACCGTTTATAGATGGCCATGGCTGTTTTCCTGATGCAGGGCCGCATCGGTGTACGCCTGTTGTAAGTTATCCTGTCCTTCGTCTTCGATTACCGCAGCATAACTACGAATAGCTTCATCCACAATACGATCCCAGAAGGTAGGTTCTGTCTCACTTTGCTGGGATGTAGGCTGACTATCTGAGCTCTCTGTATCAGTAGATAGACTGTCAGCAATCTCGGTTTCTGTATCAGCATCCGCCTCAACGGACTCCTCCGTGTCTTCAATCCCATGCATATTTTTCTGGTGTCGCATCATATCGTAATGTCTGGTGAACGTGCGTTCGCACTCAGAGCAAGTATAAGCCATGTTGACGGTTGAACGTCGACTGTGCGTGTTTTGGGAATACGCGTGCTTTTATAACGCCCGTCAATGCTTAGCTTAACGCTTCAACGCCCTGGTGAATTAGCTCAGAAGCTATCATTTTTCTAGACACCAATACATCGAAATGCAGTGACGCCCGTCAACGCCCGTCTCAACGCCTTACCGCCCGTTTCAACGCCCGTCTCCATACCTATCTCAACGCGTTATGCATTGTCAACTACACGTTGATGTTGGAGGTTGAGGAAGATAATTTCCCGTCTCCAGCTGGGTCTCTATAAAGGTTTGAAATGCCTCATGCAGGGTCAGCAGATTCTGGGCACGGGTATCATCTTCGGGTACTATCTGTTTCTTATGCAGCAGAAGACATACGTGTGTCACCCATTGGATATCATTTATGAGCGTGGTAAGATGAAAACGCATGCGTTGGTCGTTGATCCCACCTTGCGCTGTATCAATAATAGCATCGACATTGGCTTGACGTAACGCTTCGGCTAGAATATCCTCTTTGTCGGGTTCAAACAACTTGGCCTCTGCAGTGCTCATGGTGAAGTGAGGGGACGGGGGCCGTGTGGTCTATTTATAGTGAGACGCTTTTGATTTTAATGATGCGTTCGAACAAATGTTTCTTTTGTGCTATTGCTGTGACATACGCCGCTTTCCAGTTCATGCCCGAGGTTTTCAACATCGACGCTGTTCTTTCGATTTCCATATGAACCGGGTCCTTGTCCAGCAATTTCATATGGGTCAGGAGGTCGGTATACTGCTAACGTAAAACCCGTCGCAGTCTGGGTGCCAATGTATTATGGGCTAACATTACGGCTTCCTCTTTCGAATACCCTTTGCGGTGAAACTTGTTTCCTGTGGCCTCCAACATCTCGCCCAGCTCGGCGTCCATACTTTCCTTGAACAAATCCTTCCATAGCCTCGAGTTCACATTATGTTCTTCAACCTCGGGTTGGTCCTTCACGGTTGGGTGATATTCCGGCACTGATGGTATGAAGGGGACCTGCTGTACGGGGGCGGGTTGCTGCTCTGCCAGATGTGGACTCGGTGTATGGTGTAGGGGCTGTGGCGATGCCTCACCGGGTAACAGGTGAGTCGTCAGCCGGCGATCTTCCGGGGTATGGGCTTTTAAATCTACGAATAGGTAGCCGTACGGACGACTTGTCGCTCCTTGAAACGCCTGCATGAAATGGTCGATGTTCTGAGGATAAATTCGACTACCAAACACACGGATTTGTGCTCTGTCAATGGGATTGGAGAACAACACAAAGTATTGGCAGTCCAAGGCAATATCTCTGGACGCCTTCCCTTGAGGAAAGAGATTCTGAGTCAAATAGATGACGGACAGATTGCGATGATGGGATCCTTTGGTGAATAGGTCGGCGATTTTCGAATTGTCCTTGGCCGCACTCATCAGATCATCGAGCACTACCACGTTGGTCTGATCTGGATCGAAGTAATACGGTTCGTCTATGTCGTGAGGAATTCCTGGGACGAAACTCACATTCTGTAATCGCGTAGTTTCGTAGGCGAGCTGCCACTGACTATAAGACCATAAATGGCGTGGAAAATGACTTCGAACACAAGTGACATGCGTAAACCATGGCTCTCGTCTCCATGGACACCAGGCGTATAATGAAGCTTCCCCAGATGCATGTCGTGTTTATATGCAAAAGCTCCGAGCGCGGGGATGTCAACGCCCGGTGGTGGTGGTAGCTCCAGTGGGGCGGAGCTCTTGGGGCTCCAGAGCTCTTGAAGCTCGGAGCTCCGGAGCTTGGTGGTAGCTCCCGCGGGGCGGAGCTCTTGGAGCTCGGAGCTCCGGAGCTTGGTGGTAGCTCCCGCGGGGCGGAGCTCTTGGAGCTCGGAGCTCCGGAGCTTGGTGGTAGCTCCCGTGGGGCGGAGCTCTTGGAGCTCGGAGCTCCGGAGCTCTTGGAACTCGGAGCTCCGGAGCTCTTGGAGCTCGGAGCTCTCGGACCTCCAAGAGCTCCTCGGGACTGTAGTATAAGTTCTGATGTATATGGCCCAGGTCCCTCGTTGCCCCTGGTGACAAAAAACTAGGGGGGAGATAACTCCAGGTTATGACGTGACCTTTTGACCCGGGTGTGACCTTTTGACCCGGATGTGACGTCATAGTGACGCGAAAAGCCGCATATGACCCTGGGACTACTTTTTCTATCCGGACCGCATCACCGCCGGACTACTTTCAGACCGCCTCAACGCCAGACCGCGGAAGAATACATGTCACGTGACCGGAAGTAACCTTTGACCTTTGAACCCGGGGTGACCTTTGACCCGGATGTGACCTTTGACGGCTTCTGATTGGACGAGAGCTCTGTGACGTCATCGATGCGCGGAAGAATACATGCCCCAAAGGTCACTTCCGGTCACGTGACCGGAAGTAACCTTTGACCTTTGAACCCGGGTGTGACCTTTGACCTTTGACCCGGATGTGACCTTTGACCTGGATTTGACGGCTTCTGATTGGACGAGAGCTCTGTGACGTCATCGATGACGTCATCTCATTTGCATAAATAATAAGGAATTTGCTGTTTATATACTACTCTCGCGTACCAGTGTATCTATCGATATCTAAGCGAGGTTTGAGATTTGGCTGGACTTGTGAAGATGATAGAACTCAGAATTACATACAGCTAAGCTTGATGACAAAATTTCAAAAGAAACCGCTTACTCCTTGTGCACTTTTGGGCAATTTAGGAATGGTCCCTGACATGATGTCACGTTATTTTTTTTCTACTACGTACAGTGCCTTGCAATAATAACTTGATAAAGAAGGGGAGATTGGGGTACAGTGGGACATGGGGCACAGTGGGACATGGGGCACAGTGGGACAAGCCGTCTAGCTCCTCTGTTAAATTCAGGAAGCACATTACAATATTTTCAGCAGAAAGCTACCACCCCCATACAACACCTATATTGATTACATATAAAAACTATCATTGGTAAAAAATTACGAGCAAAAAAAACTGTTTTTGAGCAGTCCAAGTAAATTTTGAGGACTAAGGATGATATTTTCTTATACAAAGTTTTCAACAGTACTTCATTGCTGTTTTGTTACTGCTGAGAAAGGGTGGACAAAGGTACAATTTAAATTATATCGATTTATTATCTCAGATGTATGTATTAGTTTTTTTCATAAAATGGAAAATACCATGCATCTGGGGCGGACTGGGACACTTTTGCTGGAGCACACTCGGACAATAGTAATCAAATGGTGAAATTTACTCTGACCCTAAAATGGCATCAAAATGCATTATTTTGTTCCCTAGATTATACTAATTGCTAACCCTATCAGATTTTATGAGTTTTACTAACACTTCCAAAGTCAATTGCTTTCGTTGAAATGAAAATCATACAAAATATTTTTTCCTCAAATTTGGCCCCTGGGAAATATTTTACGTGAAGCAGGGATCTGAAATAGCAACTAACTTAACCATCGCTGTTGAATCTTCTAAACTCCTATGAAACATATTAGTATATACTTGATATAACATGTATTTTGATTATTGTCCCATCGCATCCCAATGGGTGTCCCAGTGTACCCCATAGTGGGGCAAACTGGGACACATTTTTTTACGTTTTTAAAAACGAAATCTGGAGAAAAGTATAAGAGATATTTCAGAATATTTTGCATGACTATGTATACTATGATTGTCTTTTTGAATTTGGTGCTAATACTGTTATATGGAAAATGGAATAGGTCTTTGGATTATGGACGCGGATATTCTCTAATGGACGACGGCTGGATTATGAATGACGGACTAGACGCTTGTAATACTAAATATAGGTTGTAACGAGAGTATAGAAGGCTACACTACATGCCAATAATAACAGAGATTTTTGCAAAAAGGTGAAAATTGTCCCAGTGTACCTCAATCTCCCCTACATTCGTTATAGTCCCAGCAGGCAAAGCTCCAAATAATACAATATTCATCTGTAAATATTACTATTACCCGGTGGTGGTTATGGAACTGAGTACAAGCACACCATTATTGAATGTGTCTAGCTAAACTGCAGTTACTCTGGAATCTTTATTTAACAAACACAAAACGTTTATCAAGGAAAGAGATATTCGCCTTCCAGCCATTCATAACGATATGTCAGAAGTGTACTGGACACCCAAAATGCATAAAACATTATTCAAAGCTAGATTCATATATGGTTCTGGAAGCTGCAGCACCAAGCTTCTTTCAACCCTGTTGACGAGGGTCCTTCTGGATGTAAACAACATTTTGGGAATGGTATTGCGCCACAATGTCTAAAATGGCTTTGAATGTATGTGGATATTGAAAAGCTCAAAATGCATTACGGAAGAACTTGATGCGAAAGGACAAACACCGTACAGACATGTATCAACATGAGATTTCTCCACTCTCTAACTACATTCCCTCATCCTCACCTTATTGACCGTCTCAGTTCATTAATAATATCGGTGTTCAACTGATCGTCGATCTATTAATGTCAAAGGCCATAAGATCATCTTTAGCTCTACTACACACGTAGTATGATATGATTCTTTTTTGATAAATTTGCTTGAGTTTCACGTATAGTATACATGTGAAATTTGACAACAAAATTTGTCGACTGCATATAGGTATTACAATGGGTATTAATTGTGCATCCTTTTTGGCTGATCTACATATATATTTGTTGTCTGATGAATATTACTACATGCAGACGCTTTTAAAAACCGATCATTTCAAAGCCCGTTCTTTCTCATTCACCAAACACTATATAGATTATCTTCTCGCTGTGGATAATGGCTATATGAATGACACAGTGAAGGATATACGTTGACTTTACGACAAGAGAGATGACTACATTTTCAACATCGTAAACTATCACTTTCCGGACAGTAATATCTCAGTGGGACCTGCAAATGAAGTATATATATATCTCGCCGATTAGAATTTCTAGATCCGGTGTAAAATATAACGATATTAATCAACGTCATAAATCATTATCCCAGAAACTTATAATACACGGCTATAATACCAAGCGCCTACACTCGATGTTTCTCACATTTGGCTATAAATATGGCACGATGATAGCAAAATACGATGCCATCGTGCAAAATCTATGCTGCTACGTTTCGTACTTATGTTCAACTCCGCTTAACCCCGGTTAGGAATCGTATGATTGTAAAGATCGTCATGGTTTTCGTATGAACAGGCACAATAAAACCTTGACTGAGATGCATCATTCTCTAGATAACGACATAACAACGAAACTTATATGGATTAAGAATACTGATCAGCGATACGGATTTGATATTTTTGAAACACCATGATCCCTTGTCGGCATCACTGAAATCTGTTTGATTCTCTCTTGAAGGAAACTAGCCTATGTTTATGTATACTATGATTATGTTTCTTTGAATTTGGTGCCAATACTCTTGTATGAGTTAGGACTTTGGATTATGCACGCGAAAATTCTTTAATGGGCAACTACTGAATATTGAATGACGGACTAGACGCTTCTGTTCTCATATATGTTATGGACACCAGACCTTAATTAATAATCATCATAATTATTTAAGCACTTATCGATTGTAGAAACAGGTCCGTCACATCCAGGGAAAGTACTTGGAGATCACAGGATGAGTTTATCTAAACTATTAGACTCTAAATAGTGGTTTTTAGTGCCTATGCTATATCTGTTCTCTCATGAATACGGCTATTTGCAATTATCATTACAAAATAATCTTTGGAATTGGAGCTATATGCAAGAAGTGGGAAAAGCAACCATATGGCACTACAGGAAAGCATCCCTCCGCACCTAACATTCAGACCCGAGAAGCCCGTCCATCCACGCTCATCACGCCGCGAGAGAAATATACCTACCTTCACTAGACCTGGAGGTAACAACCGATCGTTCAATGGAACATCAAATTTAGACTTTTTCTCTATGAAAATGAAAAGAGCTAGTTCTAACTTTTAAACCGGGTCGGTATTTGCCTATGAATACAATGCATTTATAGACAGCAACATCCCACATAGTAGTATTAGTTAGATCCGATGATGAATGCGATCAATGTCACAAAACATTATTGCAGAAACTAATCCAACAAAGGCTATATCATATTTATACCTATATAAGAAATGAAACTGGCGAATTCAAAAGGACAATCATAGTATACATAAACATAGGCTTGTTTCCTGCAAGAGAGAAGCGGTCAACCGTTTTCAATGATGCCGGCAAGACATCATGATGTTCCAAAAATATCAAATCCGTATCGCTGATCAGTATTCTTAATCCATAATATTCGTTGTAAAGTCGTCATCTAAAGAATGATGTATCTGAGTCACGCTTTGATTGTGACTGTTCATATGAGTACCATGAGGATCTTGAAGTACATGGGTTCATACGGCCCCTAGCCCCGGGTTAAGCGGAATTAGACACAAGTTACGAAACGTAACGCCATAGATCTTGCACGCTACGCTCGTATTTTGCTATCAGCATGCGATATGTATCGCCAAATTTGAGAAACTTTGAGTGGAGGCGCTTGGTGGTGTAGCCCTGTTTTATAAGTTTCTGCAACAATGTTTTGTGACGTTGATTAAAATCGTCACATTTAATACAGGATCTAGCAAAGGCTACTAGGCGTGATATGTATACGCCATATGCAGGTCCCACTGGAATATTACTGTCCAGAAAGGGATAGTTTACGATGTCGAAATTGTAATCATCTCTTTTGTCATACAGTCGACGAGAGAGAAGGTCCGCTTCATTTTTATAGAGATATAGGTCTAAATACGATGTGCCTGTAGAGTTATCTGTAGTTTCCTTCAAAGCCAGTGAAGGTGGATATATATCCTTCACCGCGTCATTTATATAGCGATTATCCACAGCGAGAAGATCGTCTATAATAGCGTTTGGTGAATGAGAAGGAACGGGCTTTGAATGGATCGGTTTTTGAAAGCGCCTGCATATAGTCATATTCATAAGAGAACAGATATAGGTCAGCCAATAGGGGTGCACAATTAGTACCCATTGGAATACCGATATGCTGTTGATATATTGTGTTGCCAAAGTTCACATACATATTTTTAACGAGAAATTCAAGCAACTCTATAAACAAAAAAACATCCCATGAATGATATCTCTTGTATGTAGTAGAGCTAAAGAATGCTTTATGGCTTCCGACATTAATATATCTACGATCAGTTTTCTTGAACGCAGTTACAATTTCGACATGGCAAACTATCCCTTTCGAGACAGCAATATTTCAGAGTGACGGTAGATACTTCATGTGGGAAACTACTGCCTGGGTCTTTGTGCAGCTGAAGAGGTTAAAGTCTAGATTTATTGTTGTCCCCGGACTTGGCTATTGTATGCATTGTCTCGTGATTCTTACATGGAGTATGAACCAGAGGGACCTGCGCTTAGCATGGGATAAAGTATTAGAGGGATAGGTAACTCCATTGTATTGAACTGTAGATGTAAGTCTCATTATTAATATTTTAGAAATGGTTCATGCAAAGGCTCAGATTTAATCTCATTTAGTGTAAAAACAACTCAATTGCTTTGTTAGCAATATGACGTGGAACATAATGGAGAAAATTTTGGGCAAATTGACTTGTTCAACGGCTTTTTGGTGCCAAAATAATGTTGGTGGCTAAAGCTGGGACAAAATCTGCAATTAACATAGATTTCTCGACTATAACTGTTCAGCTAAAAACTTTTATGTAATGTGCCACACCTTAATGATATTTAACTTCCCGAATCTTATGGTTGTGTTATAGGACCAAAAGTGTTAATATATAACACAAGCTGACTGAGTTTCAGATGATTGAGGTTGTCTGCATTGAACAATAGCAAGTACAACATTTTATAGCAATGGGGTTACTAATCCTTGTCGTATTGTATCCCAGATTTAGTGTATAGTTATCTCACCTAGTAGCATAGATGCTTTGTAAAATATGTCTATTATAATGAACGTGACAAGACATTATTACAGAAACTTGCAAAACAAAGCTATACTGCTAATCGCCTTCACTAAAAGTTTCTTAAATTTGGCAATGCATATCGCACGATGATATCCAAATACATGCGAAGCGTGCAAGATCTTTGGCGTTACGTTTTGTAACTTGTGTCTAATTCCGCCAAGGTTATCTGGGCGATAAGTAGCAAAAATACGATTGGAGTGTACAACATATCTAGCACTAAGTTTCCTGACTTGTGTTTACTTTCACTTAGCTATGGATAAGTGTCACATGAACTGTGTAATATTATATCGTTCCGGTGTTCATATACAACCACAATAAAGCATCCTGTGGCATGCGTGCGTGTATCGTTTGGATGTTTTGCTTTACGTTTCTTTCAATATTCTTTGTGTTATTGGCGTATTATCCTTTAAACATATCGTTGTGTTATTGGCGTGAAGACCAGTAAACTTATCGTTATATTATTGGTGTAATGTCCTGTAAACATATCCTTGTGTTATGGGCATAAAGGCCAACAGACACACTTGAAAATTAAAACCCGTCTTTCAAGGTAGCAATCTGAAATGAAGATTTAATTAGAAATAATTCGCTTGTCAAAGATCCGAATTTTATCAAGCAAAATAAAAAAATCGAAACAGATAAACATATTTCTATAGGCGCCCAAAGGGCTTGCTTTACAGTTGGTTCGCTAGCTCATACCCCATGATGCTGAGATGACCAGAAACCCATTCAACATAAACCGTTCTCCTGCAAACACGTGTTTGTGGCCATATTAATGTTGAAGAAAGCACTCGCGAAGGGAGCACGTTTTAGAATAAATGCTCTCCTCTTCGTCAACTTTATCCTGATAACACCATATTGAATTATCGTCCCTACGAACGTTTACTCATTCTTAAAGTAGATCTTACCCGTGCTATCAGTCAAATGATATGATATGCGATGAATTATTCCTAACAGAGGTTAAATTACACCATACCGTCATGTCAGATTTAAGTCCACAAGCTCTCTGGTTGTGGACGAAAGTGGATTACTCACACATGTACGTATACCTACCTTGCAATTACGACAAAACAAATTATGGGAAAATGTACTGAAAAGGTTAATGTTTCTTATCTTATAATGGATTTACCTTTTCACTGATTATCTGTAGAGACTGTGCGAGCCAGAATCTCGATTAGTAAAATTAAAAATTTAATTGTGATCCAAAGGGAAGAACTTGCCGAACAGTGACGAAGAAGTTGAAGAACTGTTAATCTGTCATGACAAACTAAAAAGGCGTTTAATTGTCTTATTGGTATATAAAGACGACACTGATGGGTAAACAATTATGAAGTCGAAAAAGGGGCGCATACTGAATCTACCCGAATACACATAAGCGCAAAAATGATGCAGAGCATCGCTCAATTGTTATCCCTACCTAAATGTTTATCACAAAGATGACAGAGACAAGCGGGTTATTGGCAAAAAGGACACGCCACTATTCTCAATGCAGCGATGTCTACATTCTAAAAAATGGAAGATCCTGAGAGATAAAGTTTCTCGTTCTAGTATGAAAGATTATGTTGGTTTGACGCATACTTATACGGTACGTACTGCATTTTCTTCGTATTTTACAATTTTGTGTACAGTGCATGGTTAATGCTTGATCCTCCAATCTCGCCATTCGCTTACATCTACTCAATGACACGTGCGTGGTGCTCGCCTATAAGCCTCTGTAAGCGGCAATCCGATTGGCGACCATAGAGGGAATATCTCGCGATGATTGTCTGGCGAAAAATGACCTCAATATCAGGGTTTATATCAGTAAACCCATGGGATGCATATTCGGGTTCAAAACTGCAATAGTTAAAAGCTGTAAAACTGACAATGAGCCCACAAAAAGAACAACCAGATACAAGAATACCAATCCGGACAGGAACCGACCCAGACGCTAGAGAACCATAGGACCAACATACCTCTCTGTATCTAACAAGAAATTGATTCTTTGACTTTCACGGAAAAAGGTACATAGCCTCCCATCCTGTACCCTGAGTATTCACTCCAATCACTGTTACTGGTAGAAATTTCTGGAACCTTCTTCTCCCTCAGTTCTACCAGTTGGGGCACAAAGACAAAGAATCAACCACGCGATGCAGTGAACAGTATTCCCCAGAATAACTTAAATGACAAAAATAGATCGAAAACTTATATACAGACAATATCCTCCACTCGATTCTCACTCATAATATCTCTCTTTGCTAGTCTTTTTGTTATCTATTTCAAAACATAGCGTTTGTAACGATATTTAATGAACAAAGATATGTGTAACGAAATCCAAGTAAACCATTGTGTTTACGAACCTCAGAAATCCGTATGGGAAACGGCCTTTAAACTACAATCTTAATCACAAGTAGGTGTATTGAGTACGATGGAGTGAATGGGATAAACTCACAACGCGTCAATTTATCATAATATAAGAACACTACCGATCGAGTGAAAATGGGTGACTCCAACAAGAAAATTAAACCATCAGAAAAGGAGATATTTGGTACAATGTTTTCAAGTCTGTGATCACAAGATAATGACAAAACATATGCGCTATATCATGAACCCTATACCTTATATGGTTCATGATTATACTCAGATGTACACATGCTGGTCAGTGATACGGAATTGATGACCGGAACATCATGCACGCCATTGATCCTTTCTGACTTGCAAGGAACTAGCTTGTGGTCATATAAATTTTTGTTTTATGTCCATTTTGTATAAATATACATTTTGTGTTGTGTGATTAATGTGGTCCAATTATGGACGCGCAATGTTTTTATTGCTGATTGCTGGCTGATAATTCATGGATCTGATCCATATATATTGATCATATAACATGGAAGTTTCTCTTAACTTGATCTAGCCTTAGTTTTGTTGTTAGCAAGAAGTTTTTAGTACGAAATTTCCATTCCCCTGGAAAATCCTTGAAGCATGAATATCAGCAGGATATTAAGTACGTCGATTGCACACTAAAGTGAAACCAAGTTAATAAACGCTTTTATTTACTTGATCTCATAATATGTAATCTTACTGATCTTGCCGATGGTGCATTCTAACCGTATTTATTTTGCACGCAATCTACAACAACTGCTGTCAAGGAAACACGTGCTCCTGATGTCAAATACCTTGTAACGTATAAATTGGCCCATAACTTTGTAAGAGCGAGAACAAGTGAGCATCGAGGCACAAGAGAGAAGATCTCCCTATGCTCAATGCGAATCTTTGGGTAAGTAAATTAAGTTGATGGGAAACATTTCAATTTATGTTAGCTAAGATTCGTTCATACATATGTATATTGCTAATAATAATAATGTTGAAGTTGTAATTAAGGTAACAGCTACCCCTCCCCCAATTTGGGCCAAAATGCGAATTTTCTTTTATTACATATGTTTAATACATATGTAGATGATTGAATTTCTCTCCTGATTAGGACACAATTTGTTTCGTTCGCGCCTAAATTTTAAGAAAAACATCAGATTTATTGTGTTTGTAAATTATGTGAGAGATAATATTTCACAAAATAAGTATTTTCTGATTACACAGCACCTCCCGTGAGTTATGTTGTCATAATCCACTGATCGTCTCGTTCCGGTCCTGTTTAGAACACAATTTGCCTAAGTCTTAGCCGTCTAAATTTGAGAAAGAATCCAGATTTATTATCTTCGTAAATTATTTTACAAAATAAACATTTTCAGATAGAACAGCATAACTTTCGCGTTATTGATCAAAAAGTTTTGAAATTTGGCAGAAACACTTTACAAATGTTGGGCTAAAGAATAGTTCTCGTTTCCAAATTATCAAAAACTGAGGTGATTTTTTTTTTATGTTTAACTTTACTTGTCTCTCTGGTTGTAGCAGTGATGCCATAATTTACCCATGCACGTTTTCATATCGGATAGTCCAGATATGCTGTTGTATTCGCTAAGATTCGCCAAGATATCGTTATCATTCATCTTTGGATGAATTATTACCGAGTGATTCATTTTTGGTATTGTCGCTTGATTCCAAAGTACACTCTTAAAACGCAAATGTTACATTTAACATCTAAAGTGTTGGAGGAGGGAAAGCATTTAGAAAGTGTTGTATTTATCACATATAAGTGTTAAATGCAACATTTTAAGCTGTTGCACCCAACACTTAAAAGTGGTGGATACAACACTTAAAAGTGGTGAATACAACACTTTCTAAGTGCTTTCCCTCCTCCAACACTTTAAATGTTAAATCTAACATTTGCGTTTTAAGAGTGTACCTAAATAATTATGTGAATGAAAATGTAAAAGAACTACTTGAATACGCCTCATTTGTGAAACAGCAACTATGCGTGATATACCTATTTCCATATAAAACACACTTCCTCCTCAGCTAGTTGATGACAAGTGTGATAATTACAAATTATCGACGCCGTCAAGACTTTTGTAATTAGACCAGTCGAGCTGGTGAACGGTCTATATTAACAGAACATTTGATGAATATGCCTGCCGCGAAAGTATATCCATCAGATCCAAAGCTTGCATTCTTTTTTAGAATAGCACTGATTGTTCATTGATAGTGATAATATATAATAGCAGATCAATCAAGAGGTGATATGGCGTGAATTGACTTGAACATTATATCTGTCTAAATGCAGAACAATTCTTGGGATTCCTGCTCTCAAAGTTCAAAGCGAGTTAAGAATCTATACTAATGTTGCCCGTTAGAATCACTGCGCTGTAAACCGGGTTATTTTCGTGTTCTCTTAATCTCCATCATTATGTACGCTGAATGCAATCTGTACATATATACCTCTATAAGTGAACAGATTGAAAACAATTTAAGTTTAATTTTGTAAATTTAGCAAGCCGATAAATTAGGCAACTTATACATGCAAAGGCAATAATCAAACTCATTCATGCGCAATGTTATTCGTAGCTCAGTCTATGGAACATTCTTCATATGAGCGCAATGGAGTTGTTTTAAATTTAATTATAATTATGATACAGGTTAAAATAATGATCATTAAAAGTACGGGAAGTGATTATATGTCCTGGTCCCGTCATATGATATTTTCAAATTCCATTCTCCATATACCGTGAAACAATACAGGTCACATCATCAAGTTTTGTATGATTATAATCTTATCAAGAGAAACATATTTTGCGTGCGACTGCAAATGTAAAATGGTATATGTTTGTACATTTGCAACAAAGTTTCAGTTTCTGCAATTACCTAGACAATTCTGATCAGCTGCTGTTTCTTTCAAGTTCCAACACATAAACGTACATGTTAGTGATTAGTGTTGATACTTGATAAAATACAAGAAAATAACCGCCCATCTATTCGTGTTCCGTCCCTGGCTATGAGGCCCATGTTATTAAACACTTAACGAGAGAAAGAAATGTTACGATCTAGATACCAAACTATTTGAAAAACCTTAAAGGTTGATATCGTTCCGCTGAGAACTCGTAAGTATAAGGATTGCGTGTTCGGGCAATATATAAAGCGCTCCGGGCAAATATATAAAGTTTGAAATGGAAGAAAGATACTTGTAGTGCTTCGACCGGACGAAATAAGGAAATGGTACTTTATAACTGATTTATCTGTCCTGTCCCAATGATTTTATGTCATTTATTTGACCGTTGTCACGAGGGCAATAGTAACTGATCTCCCGAATCGTTGTTGTCAAGGAAACACGTGCTTCTGATGTCAAAGACTATACTTAACCCCGTATAATGTAGACAGTGATCTCAAAACTTTTATCACATCTAAAGGAACGTTTGAGAACCAGAGCATAGAAAAGGAGAATTTCTCTGTATCAGTCCAAATCTCCAGGTAAGTCGATTTATTCAAACCAAAGGCATTTCAGCCGAAGCTATATCATGCGGATACATGTGTTTCGTGCTTATTCAGCTCCATTGCAATTATACATTCTGTTTCGTCACTGTGCAATAGTAATTATATATAGGATTTAACATGAATAACTTTGATAACCATCAATTTCGAATATTAGCTAACAAACACACGGGCCTATTTCTTCGATATAATGAACCTAACCCCTTTGAGCGTTGAAGAAAACAAAACCGATCAGAGCTAAATGTTTGAACCCGAAATAGAAAAATTGAATGACATCAGCTCGCCCAACTCATCTGAAATTACCTCAATATCATAATTACCTGAATACCATAACACGGCGTACAATCGATAGTGACCATCTCCGCTCTTGGAGGTTTAGAAAGGTTCCGCTCAAAATTCGTTTTCTGTGGCGTACAGATAATAATTTTCCTTTCTTTTTTTCATCGCTCGGAACAACCCAATAAACATAGAACACATGAAGAGGCCGATCCAATGCGTGTGATTGTTAGTACCAAAACAGTTGTTGAAAAAAGATGCTGCACTGTTGTACCGATTTCTGATATCATCTATATACGTTAAATTGTAATTTGCTATATGTTTATCACTTTAAATGCAATTTAGATATGCCAGGTAGTCTATTCGGCTAAAATAATAACACTTCACCTCTTCTTAGATGAATTTTATCGAACTTCCACCCGAAAAAGCGCGGGTACTCGGGTACAGGTTATGAGGAGCAGTAACTTTCACACTTTATTTGCTTCAATGAAGAAACTATGGTTTGTACGAGTATGATTCTTGTGTGGATATAACCACCGACATCTCTAATGTTCCGTTAAAAATAGTTTATTTTAAAATAATGGTGTGAGACTTTAGCCAGGAAACGTAAAGTACGGTCAGGTAGACAGCATCCTTTTATACCTCCAAGAGCGAGCCAGTAACCCTTGAGGTGCACTATCGATTGTATGCCGTGCATATCATTCCCTGTATGTACATGTAGCTCGCAATTTACTTATCACATCAGTAGTTAATGTACCAATCACCCATTTTCTTGAGCATCAAAGGTATCAGTGTACTGGGATGTCGAGTATCAATGTACTGGGATGTCGAGTATCAATGTACTGGGATGTCGAGTATCAATGTACTGGGATGTCAAGTATCAATGTACTGGGATGTCAAGTATCAATGTACTGGGATGTCAAGTATCAATGTACTGGGATGTCAAGTATCAATGTACTGGGATGTCAAGTATCGGTACAGGACGATCCAGGATGTTTTATCTGGTCTGGTCCATGTCCCTGCCTTCCTGACTGTCCATCGACTGTCGTCGGCGACATCCAAGTATTTAATGGACAGCGGCTGCCTACTGAATGTCGTACCGACCGCCTAAGGTGAAATAGCAGCAGACTATGCCCCCCGCAAAACGGTTCAATATTTGGTGTATGATCTTGCTCTTCGTGTCTGTATTGAACTGGATGAACAATCTATATCGATCTATACATGATTAGTTAATTGAACTCACAAACCGCAAGCTATAACCGCACTTCAAATGATTCTTCCTAATCAATGACCAACGACGCACTCGTGTCGACACCTGCGTTAAAGTCTTTGATTTTCTGATATTTGAACAATAAAGCGTAATTATCCACGATACTCCAAGGGATGTTCATTGATTCTGTGACGTCGAATGACAAATGCCGTTAAACAAGATATGTATACGCGAGTCATTGAGATATTTCTATACTGAAAACGGTCGGGTTATGATTGTTACCCAAAAATAAGCCCAGGTTAAATGATGTCCATTTGATGCGGAAATTCATTTATGGACGACGGCTGAATATAGAATGTCCGATTCGATGCCTCTTATCTATATGCAGTTGAAAGAGAATAATCAATATTTGACATAACCCACAAACCAAGGAAATGGTCTGCATACTGTTTATGCGTGTTGATGTTTGAGTTCAATCACTCCTTGATACACTCGCATCGACTGATATATCTTTGCGTTATTTTTGGTCCATTGCTCAGAAAATAGTCACGGTACGTTTTCGAAAACCAAGATCACTTATATACCACGGAACCATGAGGGTGTGGCTGAAAAGTTGTGTTTCCTTCGATTTTTTTTTGCTTTTCTCGCATAAAAGTACCCAATTCTATTTTTTTTTTCATATCAGATGAAAATTTCCTAATTTATATGTATTTATTCTTTGGAGAAATAGCATAACTAGAAAACTCGAAAATTCTGTCCAAAATGCATATTTCGAATATAACGTTGCTGCTGCGTCATTAGTGTGGGCAACTTGGATGTTTTTTTTTAACACTTTCTAGTAGAGCTTGATCCCACGACATAGTGTTGGAATGTTAAGACAAGTAGCACATGCAGTGAGAAAAACATAGAGTGGACAAGACGAAATGCTTCCCAGGCTGCACTACAACCCAAACCGTTCAGGCCAGATAGGGTCAATTATAATCCATCTAGGCGCACAAATGTTTTTCCCCCGTTCTAATGCTCGGTGATTTAAGTACACTGCTAGTCAAGAGTATGGGTTATTTATGTTGCACATGTACATGTAAGGGACGGTTCATTTTTTACCAGGGGGCGTGGGCCGGGGGGATTCCGGTCAGTAGGCCACACAATCTTTTTGTCCCCCCCCCCGCCGCACACTGAATGTGTAAATATTATGCTCCCCCCCCCAAGAGCAGACAAGGAAAATTTTGGCCCCCCTCCACCCAATTGCTCGAAAATCAGAACGTCCTATCTTTTCATGATGACGTACAGGCTTAATACGAGATGTTCCTACGAAGTAGGCTACAGATCGCAAATTGTCCGGTAATGAGTGAGTCCATCCGAATCCTTTCGTCGGCAAAATAAGGAGAACCATTGACATTAGAACCTTGATTTTTGGCATGAACGGGCATTAGGGCATTGTTACCAGCAAGTTCTGAGCTGACCGAATTCTGATGAAAATTATTGATTTATAATATTTTTTTTATTATTTATTGATAGTTCAGCGAGTGCACTGTCATGCCCATTGGGAACCCTTGGCTGTATGTTTCACTGTATACACAGTGGTGGGATATGCCATCCGTAATTGTTTTTATGAAATAGGAAATGCTAATTTTCCATCATTTGTTAGTGCATTTATCTACACCGCTATGCCAGCTTTAATACACACAATTCAGTATATTGTTACAGATACATGTAAACTGTGGCCTTTAAAGTGTATCCTATTTCACATCCAAACATTTCATCACTGACCACAGCAGGCTTCAAATTCAGGTCAGATTACTCACTGATGATGAAATATCCTATCAACCAATTAAGTCAGCCTGGTGCAATAACCCAGCAGAGCAAAGAAAGATGTGATATCATTCTTCAGATTAGCCTGTGAGCAACAATGATAAAAGTTTACTGAGGGTGAAACAAAGCCATCCTGCAAGCCACCCAAGGAATTTATCAGCTTGAGTTGGGACATTTTGTCGGTATCATGTAAGTTGTTTAGCAGTTTACTCATTCAAATCTCCATACCATATTTTCTGTTATTCAACAGACAAATTTCTTTACTGGTTTTAATTTTTAAAGTTTTACTGGGTTTCAACTGCTACAGATAGTAACATAGTACTGATACTGTAGAAATGGGTAATGTGAATTTAATTATTCCATGTTGAGTACAGTCTTCAGTTGAATTACCGTAAACTACATAAATGCTACCTTTCTACTATAGTACTATACATAAAAATTTGTTGTATTGTTGGGAAAATAATGCGATTCAAAAAGTTGTTTTGATCCTGGACAAGGGCACTGAAAACCATTAAAGAGATGTAAATGTATTTTCACACGTAAAGCTTGAAATCTACTAAACTTTTTATTATTCAATCTGTTTCCTTTAGTTAAAAAATTGTAAAATTAAATCGGCGATCGTTATCTATTTTTGGAATGAAGGCGCATTAGGAGACTGTTACTAACAAGTTCTGAGCTGACCTACTTTTGATGAAAATTTCTGGTGATTTTTGATGAAAATCACTGGCGATTTTGACTTGGGCGGTGCCCATCTTAATATAGGCAGGATTTCAACTGGGGGTGGGGATTTCCAAGAGTTCAGTTCGCGTTCGAGTACTAATGCCTACTCTACTTCGTAGGTCCTGTGACGTTAGTCACACTGCTCATGTGGACAATTGTAACAGCAAATTGCCTCTCATTCATTAATGTGGTGATGAATATGTAATGTATATTTGGGTATAAAGTAACGTGGCTATGAATATACATGTGGTGATGAATATACATGTGATGATGAATACACATGTGGTAAGTTCAATATGTTTAGTAGCGTCTGGTCTTTTCTGTGATATACCCGATACTTGGTAAAGACACCGATACATAATGACCAAAGTATGAGTTAATTGTGAATTATTTAGTAGAGGCATTCACTGTAATTTTTATCTACATAGATTTTATATTGTGATTTGTAGGGTTGATCGATTTGATCCATGATCTGCTGATCGATTTGATAGTCGGGATCATCACATCCCTGAGTACTGTCATCGTTGAATAAACCCTACTCATTACACAACAAGTATCTCTTCGACTTCCATTACTGAATGAGAGGCAATTTTCTGTTACATTTTCTGATGATGATGCTAATGCAAGTACATGTATATACAGTCATTATAAATAGCCAATGTCTGCAGGTAGTTCTTCCAGATCTTGTCCGTCCTGTTATAAGGGACCGTGCAAAATTTATTGATGGGGTAGGACCAGTGCAAACAGTGGGGGGACCAGGACTTTTTTCTCGCTATTTTATGTAGGACATAAATTTTTTTTACGTAACTATCCATAGGACCAAGAGTTTTTTTTCAAAAATAAATAAAGAAAAAATACGAAGCTGCGCATCTGAAAACCCCTCGACTCTGGGTCCTGATTCGATAGGCTTCTGGGTCATGGCCATATGGTGTGCCCAGGGATGTCATTCTTGAGATATGTCGGTAATGAGATTTCAAAATGAAGAGTTGAATTGTATTGAAGATATGTATCATTGATGATTTTGCATAAATTAAATATGGCCACCAAGGCTTCCGCCCAATCAGAAAAGCCGGCTTGGTAATTTATTGAAAGCCTCCTGAGGTATCGATGATGCACAAACTTTCATACTGAACAGTTGAATGGCATCAGAGATATGTACATGTATCATTAATAAAAGATGTCCACCAAGGTTTCCATCAATCAGAAAAAAACGGTTTGCTAATTTATTGAAAGTCTCTTGATGTATCGATGATTCACCAACTTTCGTACTGAACAGTTGAATGGTATCAGAGATATGTACATGTATCATTAATGAGTGCATAAATTAAAGATGGCCATCGAGGCTTCCGCCCAATCAGAAAAGCTGGCTTGGTAATTTATTGAAAGTCTCTCGATGTATCGATCGGATGATGCGCCAACTTTCATATGGAACGGTTGAATGGTGTCAGAGACATTACAAGCGTCTAGTCCGTCATTCATAATCCAGCCGTCGTCCATTAGAGAATATCCGCGTCCATAATCCAAAGACCTATTCCATATTCCAAATAACAGTATCAGCACCAAATTCAAAAAGACAATCATAGTATACATAAACATAGGCTTGTTTCCTGCAAGAGAGTATCATTAATGGGCTTCTAGATGATGACCATATGTGTCATTCAAGCTTGGCGTTATTTGCATAACAAAAAAACTTTGCTCAGGCGGGTTTCCTATTGGAGGGGGAGGTCCATACAAAAAAGGACCCTTGAGATAGTGAATAAAATACTCTAAATATCAACATTAAATATCAGTCTGGTATCTGTGAACTACAGTGTATATGCCTGACAACATGAAACCCCTGAAACAAAGACCCTTTTATCACTGAACAACTAGCATGTTAAATACAATGCACTCTAAATTTCCATACTTATAAAAATGTGCAAAAGTATATGTGCATATCACATATTGGTTAGGGGGTGGTGTTTACAGATGCGGCTCACCAAATCCGGGTACATGTAGGTCACAACATAGATAGGACCAGAACTTTTTTACCCAAGATCCAGATAGGACTCGTAGTTTTTTTTGGTTCGAAGATAAGGGGGACCAAGGATTTTTTTAGCTGATTTTCCTTGTTGTACCGGTCCTACCCCCTCGATAAATTTTGCATGGTCCCTAATAGAACTTGTAAGTTCATCATCTCCGCCTCCTCGTCTTCTCGTCCTATCACATTAGTGACATCGAAAAAATCAGTCTCTTCACTGTCACTATCCTGAACATTTTCTTCACTACCAGAATCTTCACTGGTATTGTCATCTTCCTCAAAGTTATTTGTGTGATCCACATTGTTTAATACATTTGTACACCTGTTTATATACTGTTATTTAATCTCACGAAAAGATTCCTTCAATGAACAACAAACGCTGTAATGCTTTAAAATGTAGTCATGTACAAATCATGGGCTCCTTGCGTATTCAACCCATTTTTGCTTGATGTGTTCAAAGATCCCAGTCATTGCATTATTTCAATCTGATTAAAACTCAGACTTGAACTCAGACTAAAAGTAAAAAGGGGCAGTTATTGAGTCTGACGTTTAATCAGATTGTGCATTATTTGTTCATAAACATGATAAAACTTATGGTGATTACAGCATAATGTGGGTTAAAGAAACATTCAAGTATGTATGATTTATATAATAGTTTAAACCACTGGTGTTGTTTTTCCCACTTGAATGCACAGTGGACATACATGTACGCATACACCTGGATGTGTGTATTCACTCAGACTTAACTTTAGTTGATGTAATTGTTGATGTCACACAAGTAAACATCTGGCTGCATGTACATTCACAGTCACCATCCTTACCCGTTATTTACAAGTCTATTAGCATGACACCATGGTTAAAGTACTGAGCTTACCAGTCCTGATGGGCAAGTATTGTGTAATAACAGATGGCTGATTGATAGATAGAAAGAACAGGCAAATTGATAAATAAAGCTGCCCAGATGTTTATCGAAGTTTATAGGTGAATCAGGGTTTTAATTCTTCAATGTGATTATTTATACATATTACAGAAAATGTTTGCTTTGCAAAATAGTGAATGTAGAAATTTTGGTCCCCCCCCCCCCCTAAAAACCAAATTTGAAACTTTTGGTCTCCCCACCAGCTCAATTGAAATTTTTGACATGATAATGTCTAAGGGTTCGGCAACGTAACATCCCACCATTCAAATATATCCAATATTGCCCAGCTATTTAACTTCTACCAAAGGCGACATCGCAACCATGGTTGGAGAATGGTCAATATTGAGTTGATTCAAGATCACATCACTTTAAATTATTTACAAGGTTTAACTAACACACCCTACAGTATACATGTACATAGATTGCGCGTACAGTCTTGTATGCGTAACCTCTGAGAGCTTACCTCTATGTCTCCAGGAAATATAATGTCATCCCAATCACTACAGATTGACATGATATAGCGTATTTTCGACTGTATCGTCCAGGGAACATAATCGAAACATCCCAAGACCGGCTTTTCTTGAAACTCAACTACCTGGATAAAGGACTGGACATAACTGATTACCACGAATCCTGAATGCTCCAGAAACAAGCGGCCAGTCCGTCCTTCAATATCCAGCCGTCGTCCATTAAAGAATTTCCGCGTCCATAACCCAAATACGTACTTCATATAACAGCATTGGCATCAATAAAAAAAAGCATAGTATACATACAAATAGGCTAGTTTCCTGCAAGAGAGAAGCGGGCAACAATTTTCAATGATGCCCGCAAGACGTCATGATGTTTAACCCTATCTGGCCTTGGGGGGGCCATTATGGCCCACCCCTACCAAACTTTCTGCGCTATATCCGGAACGACACAAAATGGAGAGCTGAAACTCTGTGATTTTATAGATTATCATATTGGGATCATTTTGAGCCTATTTGCATACCCCCCCGAGCAGAGGATCATGGGAAAATCCAAGATGGCTGCCACATGTGGTCCCAAAAAAGTGATGTTTTTGTCATATTTCTTCAAAATTTCTGCTTTTCCGCGACGAAAAGTGGGCAAAAACTATTTTATTTCACATCACATTAATATTTACTAATTTATCATGCAGTTTTTGCGGAGAAATTGCAAAAATAAAAAAAATCGGAAAATCTGACCAAAAAATGCCGTTTTTGAAAATGACGTCACTGTGACGTCATCAAAGCGGCCATCTTGGATTTTTTCACATTTTCTGGTAGAGCTTGACCCAAGGGTATAGTGTGATAAGTTTCAGCTCCCTAGCTCAAGCGGTAAGAAAAATAATTAGGGGGGGCCATTTCGGCTCCCCCCCCAGGACTGGACAGGTCCCAAAAAGCCCAGGCCAGATAGGGTTAAAAAATCCGTATCGCTGTTCAGTATTCTTTATCCATATGATTTTCGTTGTAAAGTCGTTATCTAGAGAATGAAGTATCACGCTTTGATTTTGACTTTTCATAAGAATACCATAAGGTATCGTGAAGTACATGAGTTCACACTGCCCCTTGCCCCGGGCTAAGCGAAATTAGACAAAAGTTACGAGATGAAACGCCATAGATCGTGCACGCTACGCTCGTATTTTTCTATCGGCAAGCGATGTATCGCCAAATTTGAGAAACTTTGAGTGGCGGCGCATGGTGGTATAGTCCTGTTTTATAAGTTTTGGCAATAATATTTAGCGACGATTAAAATCGTCACATCTCGTACAGAATTCAGCAAAAGCTACTAGGCGTGATGTGTATACGCACTATGAAGGTACTGGGATATTACTGTTCAGGAAGGGGTAGTTTGCGAAGTCGAAATTGTAATCATCTCTCTTGTCGCAAAGTCGACGAAAGAGGGCACGCTTCATTTTATAGAGCTGCAGGTGTAAATATGATGTGCCTTTAGGGGTATCTGTTGTCTCGTTCAAATCCAGTGTAGGTGGATATATATCTTTCACTGCATCATATATATAGCGATTATCTCCAGCGAGAAGATCGTCTATATAGCGTTTGGTGAATGAGAAGGAACGGGCGTTGAAATAGTCGGTTGTTGAATGCGTCTGCATATAGTCGTATTTATAAGAGAAAGGTCAGCCAAAAGAAGTGCAAAATTAGTACCCATTGGAATACCAACATGCTTTTGATATATTTTGTTGCCAAATTTCAATATCTTGAACAATGACACTATTAATTAAGACGGTCAATCAGATCCAGATGAGGGATTGTGATACATAGGGATGCATGTCAGTACTGTATGTGTTCTTCCGCTTCAAGTTCTACCGTAAGACATTTTGATTTTTTTAAATATCCACAGACATTCAACGCCAGAGTTTTAGTCAACAGGGCTGGAAGAAGCTTGGTGGTGCCGCTTCTAGAATTGACTAGGAATCTAGCTTTTATCGTGTTATATGCATTTTGTGAGTCCAATGCACTTTCGTTATATGAATACAAGCGTCTAGTCCGTCATTCATAATTCAGCCGTCGTCCATTAAAGAATATCCGCGTGCATAATCATGAGTGATAGGAAGCCAAATACCTCTTTCATTGAGAAACGTATTGTGGTTGTTAAATAAATCTTCCAGATTAAATGCAGTTTGGAAAAAAGAAGACGTATTCGATGATGGTTTACTTATGCTCAATTGCATTACAAGCGTCTTGTCGGTCATTCATAATTCAGCCGTCGTCCATTAAAGATTATCCGCGTCCATAATCTAAAGACCTATTCCATATTCCATATGAAAGCATTAGCACCAAATTCAAAAAGACAATCATGTATACATAAACATAGGCTTGTTTCCTGCAAGAGCGAACCAGTCAACAGTTTCCAATGATGCCGGTAAGCATAACCAACACCTGGAAAGAATAATATTTACAAATGAAAATTATATAATTTGGAGCTTTGTCTGCTAGGAATATGGAGAATTTACCCCGAAGATTTGCGAATTGAGGTTTCTCAGCGCTTCAGAAAGGTATTTCTGTCAGTATGGCGGATTGGTTGAACGACCTTGCACTTGGTGAGATCCAGTCAATCAGCGACTACTGTAGGTTCAACTTTTTCTGGCTTTGACCTCGCAATAAACGTATTGTTCCGGTGTAGTCAGGACTATCCATGGTCGGCCTTCAGGTTTTTTTTCTCGATTCTCTATATTAAGGTCTTTTAATCAGAAGTGAGAGAGGTGCGCAACGCTGTACCTAATTATTTTATGTTCGCAGAACGCCCTTGCAATTCATATAAGTATACTAAATCTAAAGCCACCAAAATCTGCAAATACTCTAATGCTGCCAAGGCGTTTGACTGGAACTTATATACGTCGGGAGATTATAGTTGTGATTATGAGTTGTCGAACTTTGTCTATTACAAGCGTCTAGTCCGTCATTCATAATCCAGTCGCCGTCCATTAGAGAATATCCGCGTCCATAATCCAAAGACCTATTCCATTTTCCACATAACAGTATTAGCACCAAATTCA
Source organism: Hanleya hanleyi (assembly GCA_036873755.1). Classification (NCBI taxonomy): domain Eukaryota; kingdom Metazoa; phylum Mollusca; class Polyplacophora; order Lepidopleurida; family Hanleyidae; genus Hanleya; species Hanleya hanleyi. Next base: position 14,689 of record JAVTVY010012223.1, on the reverse strand, counting down.
AAAAGACAATCATAGTATACATAAACATAGGCTTGTTTCCTGCAAGAGAGAAGCGGTCAACAGTTTTCAATGATGCCGGCAAGACATCATGATGTTCCAAAAATATCAAATCCGTATCGCTGATCAGTATTCTTAATCCATAATATTCGTTTATAGAGTCGTCATCTAAAAAAGGATGTATCTCAGTCACGCTTTGATTGTGACTGTTCATATGAGTACCATGAGGATCTTGAAGTACATGGGTTCATACGGCCCCTAGCCCCGGGTTAAGCGGAATTAGACACAAGTTACGAAACGTAGCGCCATAGATCTTGCACGCTACGTTCGTATTTTGCTATCAGCATGCGATATGTATCGCCAAATTTGAGAAACTTTGAGTGGAGGCGCTTGGTGGACTAGCCCTGTTTTATAAGTTTCTGCAACAATGTTTTGTGACGTTGATTAAAATCATCACATTTAACACAGGATCTAGCAAATGCTACTAAGCGAGATATGTATACGCCATATGCAGGTCCCACTGGAATATTACTGTCCAGAAAGGGATAGTTTACGATGTCGAAATTGTAATCATCTCTTTTGTCATAAAGTCGACGAGAGAGAATGCCCACTTCATTTTTATAGAGATATAGATCTAAATATGATGTGCCTGTAGGGCTATCTGTAGTTTCCTTCAAATCCAGTGAAGGTGGATATATATCCTTCACTGCGTCATTTATATAGCGATTATCCACAGCGAGAAGATCGTCTATATAGCGTTTGGTGAATGAGAAGAAACGGGCTTTGAATGGATCGGTTTTTGAAAGCGCCTGTATATAGTCATATTCATAAGAGAACAGATACAGGTCGGTCAACAGGGGTGCACAATTAGTACCCATTGGAATCCTATATGCTGCTGATATATTGTGTTGCCAAATTTCACATAGATATTTTTAATGAGAAATTCAAGCAACTCTATAAACAAAGAAACATCCCATGGTATGTAGTCGAGCTAAAGAATGCTTTATGGCTTCCAACATTAATATATCTACGATCAGTTTTCTTGAACACAGATACTATCAATGAACTTAGACGGTCAATAAGGTCCTGATGAGGGATTGTAGTATAGAGAGTCGAGAAATCCCATGTGGATACATGTCTGTACGGTATGTGACCTTTAGCATCAAGCTCTTCCGTAAGACATTTTGAGTTTTTCAATATCCACATACATTCAACGCCAGAGTTCTCAGAAACAGTGGCGCAACACCTTTCCCAAAATGCCTTTACCTCCTGAAGGGCCCTCGTCAATAGGGTTGAAAGAAGCTTGGTGGTGCAGCTTCTAGAACCAGCTATGAATCTAGCTTTGTATGGTGATTTATGCACCCTGGGAGTCCGGTACACTTGCGGCATGTCGCCATGATTGGTTGGAAGACAAACACCTCTTTCCCTGAGAAACTTTCTGTGATTGTTAAATAAATCCTCCAGAGCAAATGCAGCCTGGGAGCAAGCAGACGCACCTGATGAAGATGTGTCCACACTCAATTCTTTAACCAGCATCCGGCAATAGCAATATTTACATATGAATATCATATTACTCGGAGCCCTGTCCGCTGGGACCATGACGAACCCACTCCGGAGATCCGCTAGAACTTCTTGCGAACTGAGGTTTCCCAGAACTTGTTTTGCCTGGGGAAGAGCACCTCCGTCAACATGGCGGACCGCTTCAACGACCCCGCTCCTGGCGAGGTCCAGCCAACCAGCGAGCACCGTAGGCCCAACCCCCTCTCGCCTAGACCAATCAATAACGTACTGTTCCAATGCAGACAGGACCATCCTCCGGTCGGCCTTCAGACCCATTCTTCTCGGCTCTCTATATTTAGGTCCCTTCATCAGGAGTAATTTCAGATCCTTATCACTCACCACATCAAGGTCACCAGTCACAATATGTTTGCATGGTGTATAGATAAAGTTCGACGATTCACAATCACAACTATAGCCTCCTGACGTGTATAAGTTCCAGTCAAATTCCTGGACAGCATTGGAGTAATTGAATATTTTGGTGGCTATAGATTTAGTGTACTTATATGAAATGCAAGGAGGTTCTGTGAACTTAAAATAGTTTGGTACAGTGTTGCGTACCTCTGGATCATTCAGGATTCGAGGTAAATTAATGATGTCCACTCCTTTATCTAAGTAGTTGAGTTTCAAGAAAAGCCGATCTTGAGAGCTTTCGATTATGTTCACTGGACGATACAACCGAAAATACGCTATATCTTGACATACTTTAATGATTTTTGATGGTATTATATTTCCTGAAGACGCAGATTGTTGTATATCTCTGGCTATTTGATCTAAAGCTCTCAGATGTAACGCATACAGAACTGTACGTAAGCTATGTATACTATTGGGTGTGTTAGTTAAACCCACTAAGTAATTTAAAGTGATATGATCGTGAATCATCGAACTATTAAACTTTCGCCAACCATGCACACATATTGCAAACGACCAGAAGATAGTGCTGACAAAGCGAGAGAAAAATAGAACCTACTGTACTCTTTGAGTGGCTGGACCAAGAGAAAGGTCGTTGAAACAATTCTCCATATTGACAGAAGTACCCTTCCCCAAGCAAAACAAGTAAAGAAAAACTTTAATTCGCAAGAAGTTCTAGCAAATCTCCAGCTAGAACGTCATAGCCCCAGCAGATATAGCTTCAAATAATATTAAATTTATATGTAAATATTACTATTTCCATTTGTTGGATAAGGAATTGGGTATGACAACACCATCATCGAAAACGTCTACTTACTCCCAAACTGCACTTACTCTAGAAGATTTAGTTAACAAGGACAAAACGTTTCTCAAGGAAAGAGGTATTTGTCTTTCAACCACTCATAACGATATACCAAACGTGTATTGAACTCCCAAAATGCATGAAACAACATATCAAGCTGGATTGATAGTTCTAGAAGTTGCATCACCAAGCTTCTTTCAACCCTGTTGACGAAGGCCCTTCACGAGGTAAACGCATCTTTGGAAAGATATTGCGACAATATTTCTGAAAACCCTGACATTGAATGTATGTGGATGGTGAAAAACCCAAAATGTTTTGATGCAAAAGGACATTTTCCGTACAGACATATAACCACATGAGATTTCTCGACTATCTATACTACAATCCCTCAACAGGACCTTATTGGCCGTCTTAGTTCATTAATAGTGTCGGTGTTCCAGAAAACTGATCTCTTTACCTCTACCCCGTACAATGGATATCTTTCATGGGATATTTCTTGGTTTATAGATTAACACAAGTTTATTCAATGGATAACAACTTCTTTATTGCTGTGGAGACGACGTTTCGTTGGAGATACTTCCAACTTTTTCAAAGCTAATGAACTACAGGGTATAGATGAGGGTATTTATACAAATGAACAACAAGCACAAAAGGTCACAAAACAATCATAGCACAATAGGTGATTCATGAACGAGTCATATCAGGTATATAAAGAATAATCTAAACAGTGGGTAGGTCTATCGTAATCTACTAATCTTCTGAATCTGGTATAGACAATGGATGATTGCAGATTAAATCTGAAGTAGCTGCATAGATATAGGTGACAAAGTGTTGACCCTAAAATGTGTGATGATTATACAATTAATAAGGGATAAACACATGGATAAATAACATTGCCTGCGAGAAGTCTCTAAAGGATAATGAAGAAGATATATCCTTTATAGACTTCTCACATGACTTCTAAATGCCTTTCTCACATGACTTCTAAATGCCTATCAAGGAAAGTTTATACATTTGTTTGAATTTCTCTTTAAGAATTATTAATATCTATGTGAAATTTTGCAACACACTATATCAACAACATATAGGTATTCCAATGGGAACTAATTGTGCATCCATTTTGGCTGACCAATAAGTGTTTTCTTATGAATTCGACTATACGCAGACGCTTTCAAAAACCGATAATTTCAAACCCCGTTTCTTTTCGTTCACCAAACGCTATATATGGTTGATCTTGTCGCTGTGGATAATTGCTATATAACTGACGTATTGAAGGATATATATCAAACCTCATTGAAATTGAAGGAAACTACAGATAGCCTTAACTGCACATCATATGTAGACCTATAACTCTATCAAAATGAAGCGGGCCTTCTCTCTATTCGATTTTACGACAAGAGAATGTGCAGGTCCTGGAATGTTGCTGTTCAGGAAGGGATAGTTTGCGATGTCGGAATTGTAATCCATCTCTCTTGTCGCAAATTCGACGAGTGAGAAGACGCGCTTCATTTTTTTAGAGGTGTAGGTCTACTGTGAAGTCATGTGGTTCTGTCAGTATGTCGGTACCTCTTCCCACTTCCCTTATTTGTGTTGTAATTAACATGATGTGCCTTTAGGGTATCTGCTGTTACCTTCAAATTCAGTGTAGGTGGATATATATCATTCTCTGCATCATATATATAGCGGTTATCCACAGCGAGAAGATCGTCTATATAGCGTTTGGTGAATGGGAAGGAACGGGTTTTGAAAGCGTCTGCATATAGTCGTATTCATATAAGAGAACAAGGCCAAACAAAAGTGGTGCAAAATTAGGACCCATTGGATTACATATATGCTGCCGATATATTGTGTTGCCAAATTTCACATAGATAATAGTAATGAGAAATTCAAGCAAGTCTAAGAAACTCATGAATGATATCCCTTGTATGTAATTGAGTGAGACAGTATATGGTATTGAAAGTTCAAATGGTCATTGAGACCATCCGCCATATTGACAGAATTACCCTTTGTCAAGCAAAACAAGTACTGAGAAACCTCAATTCGCAAGAAATTCTAGCAATAAGCTCGAAATAATACAATAGTCATATGTAGATATTACTATTTCCAGATGCTGGATAAGGAATTGAGTATGAGCACACTATCAACGAATATGTCTACTTACCCCAAACTGCATTTACTTTGGAAGTTAATAATCACAAAACATTTCTCATGGAGAGAGAAAACATTTCTCATGGAGAGAGGTATTTGTCTTCCAACCACTCATAACGATATACCAAAAGTGTACTGGACTCCCAAAATGCATAAAACACCATATTAAGCACGATTGATATCTGGTTATAGAAGCTGCATCAGCAAGCTTCTTTCAACCGTGTTAAAGGCAGCCCTTCAGGAGGTAACCCCATTTTGGGAAACATATTGCTGCATTATTTCTGAAAACTCTGACGTTGAATGAATCTGAATATTGAAAAACTCAAAATGTCTTGATGCTAAAGGACACATACCGTACAGACATGTATCCACATGGAATTCTCGACTCTCTATACTACAATCACTCAACATGACATTATTGACCGTCTTTGTGCATTAATAGCGTCGGTGTTTCAGATCGCGATATAGTGATATCCGAAGCCATAAAACGTTCTTTAGCTCTACTACATACAATGGATATAATTCATGGGATATTTCTTTGTTCATAGATTTGTTTGAAATTCTTATTAATAATTAATAATATCTATGTGAAATTTGGGAACACAATATATCAACAGCATATAGGTATTCCAGTGGGTACTAATTGTGCATCCCTTCTGGCTGATTTTTATCTGTTCTCTTATGAATATGACTATAAGCAGACGCTTTCAAAAAACGATAATTTCAAAGCTCGTTCCTTCTCAACCACCAAACGCTTTTTATAGACGATCTTGTCGCTGTGGAGCCCCAAACTGCACGCCATATTTAGACCTATATCTCTATAAAGATGAAGCTGGCCTGCAATGAAGAGATGACTACAATTTCGACAATTTCTGGACAGTAATATTCCAGTGGGATCTGCATATGGCGTGTACATATCTAACGATATAAAATGTGACGATTTTAATCAACGTCACAAAACATTATTGTGGAAACTTATAAAACAGGGCTATACCACCAAGCGCATACACTCAAAGTTTCTAAAATTTAGCGTTATATATTGCGTGATGATAGCAAAATGAATATCAGGATTTTCAAAGCGCTTCTGCACTAAAAGATCTCTACATGATGAAAATAAATGATTTAAGGCATGAATGACGACAAGCTTTCCGCTTGTTGAGATACCATAGCGATTTGGATAAAAGAATGGTGGTGATTTGACGATAAGAGAACTACGGTGTCTTGCCGGTATCATAGTGAAATGTTGACTGCTTACTTTTGGCAAGAAATCAGCTTGTATTCATATTTGACACACGGAATTAGACACAAGATAAGAAACGCTGCGACAAAGACAAAGTAATCAAGAAAGTCAAAGCAAAGTTTGATTAATCCAGCTACTTATAGCAACACCATGGTGTATTATCGGCATTTCATGCCTAGAAAAAAGTATGTATGGTCTTGAGGAAAGGGTCAGTGCCAAGCAATAAACATCAATTTGCGTCATGACCGGAAATGTCTTACATACATGTATGATTTTTCAGTTGAATTTTGTGAATGCAGTACCTTGAGCTTTTTGGCCACATACGGTTTTATTAAAGTGAAGTTCCGAAAACAGATCTTGACCGATGGTGAATGAATTTTACTACCCATACAAACAGCCGACATCAAATCAATCTGCCACTGAGTTTGGTACGTTGTGAGTTTTATGCTCTCATCCGAATCCACATAGGTGCGGTGGGATTTTTTACGATTCTGTAACAAAGCTATTCAGTATTACTGGATACCTTGCATGTCTCAGACCGAAAGTTAATTTCTTCCTATTTTGACTTATTTAATTAGTATCACTATTTCATGTTCCAGGGATATCATATGCACACCGGGCAATTAATTGAGTATGAAATAGAAGTGCGATACTATTTAGTACTTCGATCGAATTATTGAGGAAAGGCTGGTTTTATAGGTAATTTATCGTTCTTACCTCAATGGTATTATTCCATTTTATTGACCTCGCTCCGAAAGTCAGCACTATAATCGAATTGTGTTCTACATGCAAATATTTATGTCCAATGGTTGTTGTCAAGGAAACGAGTATTGTCTGTATACTTGATCCCGTAATCTAGAAAGTAGTCTCAAACGTTCATCACATCTCAAGACATGCGCATTTGAGCTCCGGCCACAGGAGAGATTCTTTCTCATGGTCTTTAGGTCGATTTTCTGGTAAGTAAATTTATTTTAATCAAATATTTCCATCATAACTTCCAGTCACTATTTCAGTTTTGATTTTGTTTTTTTTTGTAATGACATTTACAAATATTTATAACTTATAAAGTAAATCAAAACTTAATAAATTTTTATTTCAAACTCAAAGACATTCCTCACAAAAACGTATTGTAATCTGATATCTCAATTTGAGTTTCGTTGTATTCTTGAAAAATTCTGATGTCCTTTCAAGAATTTAGATACACATAGTATGGAACGGATGGAACACAAAACCATTTGTAATATCTATATCTAAAATTAACTATTCAAACAGTGTAAGCGCAAGTGTCATTGTAACTGGAATTAAGAGCGCGTTTGTCAATCTCTCTCTCTCTGATGTTGGCGAAACATCGCTTATATTTTGAAACTCAAGCTGGTATATCGATATTGTTCATCCCTAACTCAGCCTATTGATACATCAACGATTGGGCTCCTCGTTCTAATCTGTGCTGGGCAAAATGATGACCACATCGAACGGGTTGCTAACTTTGTTCTGTTAGATATGACGGACCACTTTGTAAATTATGGCTAACTATAAGGATACGTTATAATACCAACTGAATACCAAGCATTATATACTTCATTCTAAATTTCGGTTTAGTTTAATCCCTCTTCATTTCTTCATATCCTGCAATGTTTGTTATTCTTCGAAGTTGTAACATTACTTTATTATGTTAAGCTCATCAGTGAAAATAGCAATGTTCAAATGCTCGTGTTACTATATCGATGTTCTTTTAATAACATAATAAGTCATCACATTTACATAATAAATTACTGTGAGCCCAACCACTTGAGTGCAAATTGCTGTTGAATATTCGCAACTTCCGTTCGTTGCTTTATTTTGTTGAAATTATAGATCAATGTGCGTAAGTATGGTAGGGGAAGGTGACCAAAATTCGTTCGCATTCTAAGAACACGATGAGAAAATTAACGTCTGACCTCCGCCTGGGTGCTGCCGTATCATTTGGGAAAATGAGCTTTGGGAATAGTCCGTTCCATGGTTGTTTTCTGTCTTTTGACCATCTAGGTTCATACTCCATGTAAGGATCACGAGACAATGCATACAATAGCCAAGTCTGGGGACAACAATATGTCTAGACCTGAGCCTTTTCAGCTGCACAAAGACTCGGATGGGTGTATTACTTTTAACCATTGGCAGTAGGATACGTCTACTGTATGTGGGTTTTGTGTACGTCTATCATAACATGAAAATTGTAACCACTGAATCATTTCACAATCCGTATATCAACTGTCTATGAGATAGATAAGAGTCTTCGGCACACTTTCGATGTTGATAGATACAAGTACACAATAAACTGGGGATGCAATTATCGCGATAGATATACGAGATCTAAGTTCAATCCCTTCTATTATTGATGACTAGTTTGATCATAGACACTGTCTACCTATCTACTAAGGACTCTTCTCGAATGAGACATAACACACTGGGACCGGTTATAGGCTTCCATGATGCAGCAACTTAAGGTCGGCATCTTTTGGTAGAAAAATTGGATGCCTCTTAGTTTTTAATGGAATTTGTGAAAAAAAGAATCGGGCCACGTATGACGTATGATACATATTCTGGGAAGGTATCAAGCTAAAACAGATATGCGATTGGCCCTGAAATTAACAATAAATAGGCTGTAATTAATAGCTAATTGGAGATTTTTAATAACTCTAAGTCGATTTAGTCATCAGGTTGAATTCGAACTTGTCGAATATTTGTTGAAAAATACCTTCAATAATCGAAGGTGGGATACAAGGTCTTATAGGAACAAACTTGCTATACAGTTGTCATATATGTATATATTCATTTTAAGATAGGATGATCTTAAGCTGGGATCGCTTTGTGAAACGGTCGAACTCAGCTGGGGACACGTCATGTACGAGATTGAGATGAACTTAGCCTTAGGGTCGTTTTGTGCAACGCGGCCCAGGCCATGATCAATATACTAAGGATCCTTATTGATATCGAGTTTTGTAGCACTGTTTCTAACTATTTCAAATTTATATCAATACACTAAATCTACAGTCAATAGAATATTTGTGTTTGACTGGACCGAATACACGTTCGGCGGTTATAATTGCGACTGCGAATCATGGAAATGTATCTATACACATTTTAAACATATTGTGACTCGTAACCTTGATATAGTGAACAATGAAGACCTCAAAACATGCCTGATGAAGTGGCCTTAATATGGATAGCCGTAAAATGTAAACCTAAAGGCCGACCAAAGGATAATCCTCACAGCCTCGAAAAGTCTGTGACGAGTTGTCCAATCGAGAAAAAGTAGCGTTTGTATTAGATACCCAAATCAGCATAGAAAGATTCATAGCTGGATTAAAAAAGTTGTATGACGAAACTCCTGTCAACCTTGCTCACACAAGGCATATAGCAAGTTTGCAATTAGGAAAATATTGTGATACTATTTCGAAAATCTTTGGTGTAGAATATTTGTAGATACTGAAAAGCCTCTAACTGTCCTTCGGAGTACCTTGATGGGACAGAGTACATGCCGTGCAGATAGGTAGCTACCTGTGATTCTCTACTCACTACACCACAATTCCTCAGCAGCATCTCGAAGACCGACTGAGTTCCTTGATAACCTCATTTTTAAGCAAATAACTTGTCACAGATATATTAATGTCAGAACTCATAGAGCTATCTTCAGTTCTAGTTCATAGTGAATAAGTGAATATGATTTAACGTCGCTTTCAACTATATTTCAGTCATATCACGACGATGGGTCATATTCCCTTTCACACCCGGGAACCCCATGGGTAGGGAACAGAGATATCATTCATGATATATATTTTTTGTCCTAGAGTTAGTTACTTTCGTTTTTCATTAATAACGTGTATGTTAAGTTTGAAATAACTATATATCAACAGTATAAAGGTATCCCAATGGGCACTAACTGTGGATCTTTTGACTGACCTTTGTCTGTTGAAAAATAATAGCAAGCGTCATATTCGACATTCAATATTCAGCCAAAATCCAAAATGGAATTTCCGCGTCAATAATCGAAAGACCTTTTTCGCATGACAGCACCAATTCCAAATCTGTCTGAAATAAAAATAATGCAAAACACAAGTTTCCTACTAGAAGCGGTAAACATTTTTCAATGATGTTAGCAAGATATGATGTTCTACACATAACATTCTAATCACTGGCCATTATTTTTATCCAAATGAATTTCCAAGTCCTTTCCAGATTATGTATTGATTGTGACAGTTCATTTGAACACCATGGAGATATAAAACACATGATACTCAAACGTCCCCTAGCCCCGGGTTGAGCGAAATTAGACACAGGTTACGAAACGTAGCGCCAGAGATCTTGCACGCTACGATCGTATTTCGCCGTCGATTTACGATATTTATCACAGAATTTGGGAAACATTGAATTGAGGTGTTTGGTGGTATAGCCCTATTCGACAAAGTTCTTGAGTAATTTCATATGGCGTTGATTAAATTCGCCATAGACTGCATATCATCTGACAAATACTACTAGGCGAGATATGTATACTTTTCCTGCAAAATTGCTAACCACAAATGGGTAGTTCAAATTATTCCCTCTTGTGTAGAGTCGACGTGAGATAAGCCCTTATTATTCGTGTAATGTATAGGCCCAGAGGTGGTGTTCCATCTGGGCTACCAGTGGTTTCCTTTAAATCCGGTGAAAGTAAGGGGGAGGGATGGTAAATATCCTTCGCAGCTTCGAGAATATTGGGATGTACCAGTACTAGGAGATTGTCTATATAACGCTTTGTGAATGAGAACTGACGGGCTTTTATACTGTTATATGGAATATGGAATAGGTCTTTGGATTATGGACGAGGATATTCTTTAATGGACGACGGCTGAATTATGAATGACGGACTAGACGCTTGTAATTTGAAATGATTATCGTTACAGATGCTACACTGTCAGAAGTATTGGGTTACACTGACCAGATCAAATTACTTCGAGTACGTCACGTCTTACTCGATCATTATACCCAATCATTATGACAGTGTATATAGACGATCTCTTTGTTTGGGTTGATCCCTCTTTAGGTGACGCCGCGAAGGAAATTATATGCATCTTTTCTTGATTTGAAAGAAACCAGCCATGAGTGATGAACAGCGAAAGGTAATTATTCTGAAATTACAGGAATATTGAAACGGCCTGTTTGGTTTAATCATTGTTAATAAAATATCGTATCATATTATTATAGTTTGCCTAAAAGAAAAGAACATGTATATCCCTTCGTTTCGACGTTACATTGTTTTTACATATAAATAATTCAGGGCCATCGTGTTCCACTATATTGGGATGGCGAAACAATCTATGTATATGTAGATCTAAATGCTTAAAGAGTCGCAGAATCATGTATGAAATATAGTGTGTAAGAGTGTGTGTCTGTGGGAGTGAATGTGGGAAGCACGATATATTCTAAAACGCCACCATGTTATCCACCAAATGGTGAGATGTAAATATTCCAGTTGGCAATAAAAATATTATAAAACAAAAATAATCCAGGTCCAGCTTGCATTATGCATCACCTATGACATATTGTTCGGATAAAGAAGGATAATGAAAGCTTAAGTAGAACAGATTACAGATGACCGGTTAGTCATGATAGGACCTTGAATATCTAAGATCGTTCAGTATATTACTTACGTACCTTGAGTTCACGATTACTTTCATTCAGTCATGTGAACATGAGCATGTTCTCATCAAAGGTGATTATGGACCACAGATTCCTAACGAAATGTCATCGAGCTGACCTCATGCTATTGAATCAGATCACATTTAAAACAGTTAGAAATTTAACACAATCATAAACGAATTACAGTCATTGATTTAGATACAAGAACATCACGGTCTGTCCCATGTATGTCCACATATGTCATCATTAACAATTGTCAACCACTTTGGTCTTTCAAGCCGGGTCATACCATTACCACGTAACACAATATATCAATGGTGTTCATTTGGACAGCTACAAAGCGTGAGTCAGATACATTGTACTCCGGAAAAACACTTCGTTGGGATTAAAGAATAGAGATACAGGTTTATCAACAGAAACACCACAATGTTTTGCCGACGTCATTGACAACTGCTTACCGCTGCTCTCCTTCTATCAAATATATGTTGTCTGTTTATCGCCTTGGTGCCGATAATGTCTTGTGAAGAAGGTTTTCCATTACGGGCTCAGAACATCGTTAAGTTTGACGAATGACAACTGCTGCTGTCAACTGAATGCAGCTTGTATTTCAAAGGACATTTGTTGATCAGAATATGTGACTCATAAACAATGGATCACAGTTGTTGAATGACAGATCAGTCCTAACTTATTGACTTTGTTTTCCCGTGGTTTTCTTTCTAAAAGTCACCCATTGTCACTGTGTCGACGTGTGTTATCTCAAATGAATTCAAATACACGGTATGACTTTATCTTATACATTATGACGGTATTTGAATGAAGTCGGTGCTGATGAAAGCGTGCTTTTTAAAGCATCTTTCCAAGAGTGCTTCCTTCATTATTCGATTAACAGCGGTCTGTTATACTAAACTACGCAGGCCAGCCCAGGCAAAACGTCATTGCCTATCAGTGTGTCTATCAGGACCAAATTATCACAATTGTTTACTTCAATTGATCCCGAAATCACGTTGGATTGAAATCGCAATTTCATTTCGGAAAACGATCGAAATGTGTTACGTCATGCTCAGAGTTGGCTATTCTAGCCGATATCAAATGGGTTTTCTATCGATGTTAGCCATGCACAACTGCAAATTGATACTGGGTTATTATACGACGATAATAGGTTCAAGTTATGCGTATATAAATCGATAGAGAAATAACTTTCCAGAAACATTAATTCCATCATGTATTTATCGATAATATACACAATTTTTGGGTTATAATATGCATGGTGCGTATATATATGCCACTTCAGTAGATAGTTGAAAAACCATAGAAATACTTTTCGTCTAATGAGTCTAGATGTAGTAAAACGTCTTCTCGGGAACTGAATGCTAATTATCAATAATTGGTAGTGCGGCTCTCTGATCTGGATATCTATACGTGTTGTTATCACTTTCTATGCCAGTTCTTAGTAATTATCCATAAAGATTTCCGAACAAATATTCGAAGGACCGCTTTAAAAGGAGACTGTTACAATAGCAGCAATGTAGGAATAATCAAACGGCCATGTAGGACATTGTTTAGAACAAAAATTTCGATTTTGACTGCCGAAGCCAACGCTCTATTGTTAGATTTAGAAGGTATTGGGTCTATACTATAGAAGGAAAATATGTCATATTTTCAGATTCACTGGCATGCCTTCAAGCGATTGAGAGTGGAACTTCAACTCACCCCAAATTATATGATCGTAGATTTCATCGACAGGATGATGTGTTTTGTTGGTTGCCTAGCCACGCTGGCATCAAAGGAAATACTGGAGCTGATGAAATGGCTAAGGCAACCCTAGATAATGAGGCTGATCCGGTTGGAATCCCAAATAGCGATTTGAGACCCTCTATCTGCTTATGTGAGAAAGCTGTTTCAATCATTATGGGATGCTGTGGACAATAACAAACTTCATGAGTTTAAAAAAAACCTAAGGATATATTCATCTGAGTAGCCAGAAACGTTTCGATCAAGCCATGATAAGGCGATGTAGAATCGGCCATATCCGATTAACTCACGAACATTTACTAAAAATGGAACCAGCCCCAAGGTGTATTCTATGCCACGAAGGTCTCTCAGTGAAACATACTCTGATCGACGCTATAGATTTTAAGATTGTAAGAGATTCTTTTTATCAAGCAGCTGCTTTAGAAGATCTTTTTAGTCGGGTAAAAGAAGACTATATTTTACGTTATTTGAAAGAAATCGGTTTGTTACATAGGTTTTAATGTATGTGCATGTTTTGGTGGGTTGCGTTGATTACTTCTGGATTGCTGGGTTGACTTGTTTTTGTTTGAATACTTAGAATTTTGTTTGATCGTCGCTATATAGCTGAAATATTGCTGAACGCGATGTTAAATCTCAATTCTCTCTCTCTCTCTCTCTCTCTCTCTTGTTTAGAACAAAGTTAGGTATGAAGTTATTAAGGCATGCAATTGAATATGAACGAAGCTGTCATCAGTTTTCGATGATGTCGACATGATAACACCATGTTTGGTCGTCAACCCTTTGCCACGGACGAGTATGCTTTTGCGAAATGAATTTACAAGTCATTGTCCGAATTCCTGGGTTATGGGCGGATTCATTGGGAGGATTCGCGGGGGCTTGGGAAGGGGGAAACACTCTATACCACATTATCTAACTAAATCGTGCAGCAAGCTGCGCACAGAACACTGCGACAAAGCAATGGCCTTGAAAGGGAGGATTCACATTGGCTACAATAAAAGCGTACCTGAGATACAACACATATCACGAATCGTTAGATTTTTGGTATGTGCTTTAGAATAGGTTAACCAGAAGACTATACTGTGAAGTCATGTGACTCTGTCAGTATGTCGGAACCTCTTCCCATTTCC
>JAVTVY010012222.1:0-51816 GCA_036873755.1 Hanleya hanleyi | reverse complement strand
GTACTTTCCTATTCTGCCAAACGTTAAATTAGGCAACTTAGTAGTTCCTGTTTTTAGCTATAATAATTGTTCTCTTTAATTTGGACAACGGAATCACCGCTAGTTATCTATTTTCAACCTGTCCAACATTTATTTATAACCTTCTTTATTGTTTTAATGGATTGAAACGCTTCATGTATTCACCCTCTCGAGCAAATACAAGTCAACATGGTCGCCATTTCCATGATCATGTGCTCCCAAGAAAAGCTAAAAAAGGCATACAAGACATGTGGTAATCAGAATCTTTTAAACGTTTTGAATTAAAAGGAATATATAGCAATCTCCAAACGCCTAAAAAACTTAGTTAAAGCGCATGTCCTAAAAGAAATCGGCGTGATGAATACAGGGTACCGATAGAATCTTGAATAATTCCTTACTGACCCTTTCTCCCACCCTTCTGACATTGATATTTAGAATCTTTGGTCATTTTTCTTTCGTAAAACATGCACTTTGTACCTGGTGATGTTAGCGCAAACGTGCGCAAAGTAGGTTGGTGTTGAAATTGTAATGCGCCATGAACTAAAAGAGCGGATAACTCTTATCTTTTCGCCGAAGTTAACTTCTCTTGGAAAATAGAAATTATACTGGTTGTGTCTTAAAAATAAGTGTCTTTTGGTTATTTTTATGTGTCAAATAATTTTTGTGTACCAAAATAGTTTGAGTAAAATCTCTCTTTATCTCTCTATAGTCCTAGTTTTCTGACGTTCTACTTCTACTAGTTCTTCCTGCTTTTTATAAATTCTAATGTGGGTTCAGCTTGTAACAATTTATTTTATCCTCACTGAAATATTTTCCAGTGAGATACAATATTCCTGAAATTTCATCCTTGGGACAGAAATATTGCATAAATACTATCCAAAAGAACATATTTACATAGGAAAATAGTATCCAAAGATAAGTTATCAATGATATACATCATTCTTTAGATGACGACCTTACAACGAATATTATGGATTAAGAATACTGATCAGCGATACGGATTTGATATTTTTGGAACATCATGATGTCTTGCCGGCATCATTGAAAACTGTTGACCGCTTCTCTCTTGCAAGAAACAAGCCTATGTTTATATATACTATGATTGTCTTTTTGAATTTGGTGCTAATACTGTTATATGGAATATGGAATAGGTCTTTGGATTATGGACGCGGATATTCTCTAATGGACGACGGCTGGATTATGAATGACGGACTAGACGCTTGTAATTTATCCTGACGGAATAAATCTCATCAGAAATATTATCCATGAAGGACACTTTTCTTTGGGATAAGATTTATGTTTTCAAGCTGACCCACTTTTGCACACTGACAAAGATGCAAATTTTATGTAAAAATGAATCTGGAATGGATATATAAAGAATTTTACCGGTAGTTGTTCAATCCTTGTTATTTAAATTTATTTAAAAAAAAAACAATTTATATTGTTCAATATTAAACTGTCAAAGGTGTTTGTCATTTAGGCCTAGTTTAGTATTGGTTTCTTAAAAATATACCTCTAACATTGTTGAAGACCCTAGCATGAAAGAGATTTAAGTTCAAGGGGGTTTAATTTAAAAATTGGAAGGCCTTGTTTGAAAATTGAAATGAAGCTTATGATTTGCACAATTATTTTTGAGCAGCAACTAAAAATTTCTTGTTGTACTAACAATTTGAAAAAAAACACCACCAGTATTAAGCAACAAAGTTTACTCTTTTTTTCCAAATATTCACATGTACAATATTCTATAGCTCCGTGACCTAGCTGTCAATTATAAGCTGTGTGCACTTGCAGTACTGTTTTAGCTACATGAATACTTTCTTCAAAATGGTATAGATAAACTTTGGGCCATTTACGACATTAGTCCCAAAACATTCGATTCCAATCTGAAACACTGCAAAAGTTGTTCAGAATATTACATGTATTTAGAAATGTCATTTTGAAGAAATTGAATTTTCTCAAATATTTTGGGGTTTTTTATGTAGTATTAACTAAAAATTTCCCAGGCCTCTGTAATTCATGTGCAGGCATGTCCCTCTGTAGTGCGATATTCCCTCTTTATAGCGATACTATTCAACCTGTCAAAATAATATCAAAACAAATGCCCCTTCATGTGTCACTTTTTTTCTCAGATAATTTAATGAATTATGTCAATACCAGTCATTCGCATAAAAAAACTTTCTTTTTATCGTCAAAAGTGATGTGAGAAATGACTACATTGTAGTCAAAACCTGCGGCAGTGGCAATAATACAGTGAAAGACATATCAGCGGAGGTAGTGGTAATTGTAGAAAAAAAGCGCCATCTGTCAGTGTTTTTCTGCCAAGGGAAGTAATTTTCAACTTGTAACCCACAATTGTATGGATTGCGTAATAGTTCTGATACCATATATATATTCACTTTCCCCATTCAAAATCCGACGATTTTGACTCGGCCGTGCCGTCTATACTGAATTGACAGACGAACTCACCATGATCGCTTTGGCAATGTTTTGGTACAAGTATCGTGTATGCCAAGTTTCAAAACATTCGGTTCAGTCGTTACATTTTGCAAATCAAAAAGGCTTTCAAATATTTGGAAATCCAAACAAATTTCGAGGATTTAGTCATAGCGCGAAAATCTGCGCTCTTCAGTCTCCCTTCTCGCTTAATTTGCCGATCAAAATGGAAAATTTATATTTCCTTTAAAGTTATTTTTCAATAAAATTAGTATAAGGTCTATCACTTCGTTCTGTGAAACTACGGAATGGGATTTAAGGCTTTATCGAACTGTCCAAGAGGCATAATGACACTTTTTCACTATTCAAATTGAGGCCTGTTACAGTCTTGATATTCGATTAAAATAATTAATTAGGTTTCTGCATTTACGTTCGTTATCATCTGCGAACTAAATTCCTCGCCACTCTTTTCCACGCAGCAAGTCAATACCAAGACATGGTTTGCTTCTTCTATATAAATGATTAACTATTTCATTCTTAGGAAATATCATCTCATCTGACATGTCCGGGCAAGCCTTTTCGAAGGTTGCTAATTTTATTAATTTCTTTTCTTTAAAATCAAATTCTGCAAACAAGAAACATTTCCAGTCAGTATTTATGGATATCTTCCTATACTCAATTCGCGAATATGTTTGTCACTAAATCATTCCGAAGGTGATTCAAGTGCGAAGTTTCGGGGCTAGTTCACTAAACAAGGTCTGTGTGTAAGAGATTGATGTCGAATTCTCGTTATTATCTTTTGATACATGAAATTGTTGCATTCGCGAAAATAACTGCCAAGTTAAAGTCCGTGCGAAAGGTATCTAAGTATCAAAATCAAACTCAAAAACCCCTTCAGGAAAACAAAGGCCCTTCTTTTGGCCACGAGGTCAACAAGATCGTTTTTATGGCCAGTATCTGCTATATATGACGTAATTTCATACGTAAAACTGATTGACAAAGTAACGCAAATTTTGTATAGAACCAGTAAATTCTAGCAGAAATGGGCTCCGACTTGAGAGAATGATGTCAAATGCAATGTTTCTGCGCATTGTCTGCTGATACACATTGAATTTACGGAAGTGATTACCGTAATGCTATTCTAAAGAGATTCTGAGTGCGGAAGAGGACGGGAACATCAACACCAGCGAATCAAGGCCCTGGCTTGCGAGAATGAGGATAGCGCGGCTGTGTTCCGAAAGAGAATCATTCAAAATAGCTATTTGCCAAATGTCATGCTTGTAACCGAAAGTGCACAATATAACTGCACGACTGCGAGGTTTTGTTCGCGCACAGAGGTGTCTAACTCATTAAATACTACATAGTCATTTCTGTCCCTTCGAAGTGGGCTACCATTTGAAATTGTCCGGTAATGAGTGAGTCCATCTGAATCCTTTCGTCGGCAAAATAAGCATTCAAGATTTTATTGTACAAACACCAGTCAAAGGCAGAGTACAAAATGTTAAGAGGTATACAACAAGAGAAACAGTGGAACAGTGACATGAATATTATTATTTATATATATGTTATATCTGAGTGTTACCGTTGATATTAGAACCTTGATTTTGGGCATGAATATGCATTAGGGGACTGTTACCAGCATGTTTCGAGCTGACCTACTTTTGATGAAAATTTCTGGTGATTTTTGATTAAAATCACTGGTGAATCTAACTTGAGCCGTGCCCATCTTAATATAGGCAAGATTTCAACTGGGGGTCCAAGAGTTCAGCGTGCGTCGGAGTCCTAATGCCTACCCTACTTCTGTCCTGTGACGTTATTCACACTGGGCATGAAGGTGCATTAGAGGACTGTTGCCAGCATGTTTCGAGCTGACCTACTTTTTGATGAAAATTTCTAGTGATTTTTGATTAAAATCACTGGTGATTCTAACTTGGGTCGTGCCCATCTTATTATTGGCAGGATTTCAACTGGGGGTCCAAGAGTTCAGTGCGTGTCGGAGTTCTAATGCCTACCCTACTTCGTAGGTCCTTTGACGTTATTCACACTATTCTTATGTATAATAAATCCAATCCGGAAATTAACGAAGCAATAATTCATTCCACCGAATATAGTTGCAAATGAATTCAAACGCGCTTGAAGACAGTGTTGTCATGTAAGATTGGAGGTTGAAAAGAAAAGTGTGGCAGAGATCACACTCTCTTAGCGCATGCGCATTTCAAAAAGTCACAAGAAGAACAACAACAACAACAACGCGAGCCTCCCGTAGACCTGCGTGCCACAGGTAAAAAGAATCCAACATTAGTTTTCTTTTGAGACAATCATTTCTTAAACTCATTCAAGAAAATATTTATTAGGCTCTCCACAGGCTCGCTTAAGAAATATGTTTATCTGAATCCTGGGGTTGACTGATGTTGACTTCTTATACAAGAAAAGACTGGTGGGCCATGTCAGATTTTGTCAAGGACTTCAAGGGGAGACAAGGTCAGACATCTTCAGCATGTTTCTCGTCGATTCTCACTTGATGGCATTCACGTGTTACATGAATTTAAAGATCTGACTTGACGTACTGAATGATCAAGTGGAAGAAACTAATGGACTTCAGACCCATCATCAGTTGCATATGTGGTATAAATTTGGACAATGTACATATAATCCTTCATGGAATACCATACGTGTACTTAATAAATCTGACCTGAATAAAATAGTATGGTTGTCAGTCATGTTCAATACACTTCTGCATCGTCGTCAGATGTATAAATTGTATTAATTTGGAAAGTCCATAGCTCCATTTAATATCATAATAACCTTATGACCTTGAATAAATAGGCCAAGGTCAGTCGACTGGGATAGGCTTCTATTTACACGAGTAATATGAATTTGTAGACCCTAGCTTTAATCCATCAAAAAATGTTGCAACAACTAGAATTTGACTTTGCCCAAATTATGATGTTTCTAAATTAGAGAGCAAAAGAAAAAATTATATATACCATTTTCTTGCACTGAAACTCAAATGTTAAGAACTTTCTTGCACTGAGAATCAATGCACAGAACTTTCTGTTCATGGTTATTCCTCATTAATGAGGCATCTATTTTACCAGAATTTGGGAACAAAAAATATTTTCACTGGTTTGGGCACATTTCCATGCCTAAAACCAATTTTCCACACGTAAGAGGTTGTGTCCAAATAGGGAAATCTCAAGCCAAATTTCTCGAGGGGTAAAAATTGTACTAAACATGGTTTTTGCATACATTGTGACATGGCTGTGTGACCAATGTCACATTACTTACGAAGTAGGAATTTCGAGGTTTATAGGTCACCTAATTAGGTCAAATTGTAATCAAAAATAGGTCAGCTCAAAACTTGCTGGTAAAAGTCCCCTAATGCACGTTCAAGCCAAAAATCAAGGTCATAATGTAAACGATTCTCCTTATTTTGCTGGAGAGAGGATTCATCTGGACTGACTCACTGACTCCCTCGCTCATCACCAGACAATTTTTGGAAATGAGAGACTACTTCGTTGAAATAAGGACTACGAATATGTCACAAAATCACCAAAAATGGGTATAACTGTGTAAAAAATGCACGAAGCTCACTCCTTTTTGAATCATCTAGATAAAATTTCATTTGAGTAAACAAAGATTCTTATATTTGACAGCTGTATCACAGTTCTGCAATAATAGCACATATCACATCACAAAATGAGAGATAATTTACCCCCAAGAAAATATATGGATAAATACTTCTAGACTAGATAAAAAGATATCTAGATAAAATCGAGCAGCAGTTCTGCAGATCTTGTCACAGGCAATATCACATTTTTATGACCGAAGAAGGGCATAACACGCTCCAAATCCGATAGTACACTTGGTCACAGTACCAAGTGCAGTTTTCAGGAACTACTCTGCAAGTTCAACATGTCTGCTTATGACGACTGCGCTGTGCAGAAACTTTACAGCTGATGGCACGGTTGATGTCGGTTTCCTTGCTGTCTGAATGCAGCATACAGAACGCTGAAAGTGACCACAGAAAGAAAACATAAGATATAGTTTAATCTTCAAATATACCTTTCTTCCGTCATTGATAAGAGAGATTCTGCAGTACTTGTCCCATTATTGCTAAACTGACTGAAGCAGAATATCTAAGCAATACTATGATATCATTTTTAGCTGTTGTGGATACAGAATATACATGATAAATCATTGATTTCAAATTTTGTGAGAGTGGTTTACATGTACATATATATTGATACCTCTTCAAGTCATAAAACCATCTACTTACATTTGATGGCATTGATAAAGCTTGAATCCAATCTTGAGCATGAGGCACCAGAGGTGCTAGAACCCCTCAGCTCTGTAATATTCTAGAAAAAATGATCAGTTATATCACGAGCGTGTGTACATGTGGCAGAGCAGTGTGATCAACAGTTTATTGAGCTGCCTCACTAAATGCCATATTGTACATGTAAGCAGCGTTTTGTTCGGGTTATTTCATAGTAGACGACTGGTTTGTTTAACACTTGACAATTATGCTTTCCATTAAAGTCAATTATCGTAATTGTCGCCAACCAACGTTTTGAATCTCCAATTATGAAGGCAAACAACAGAGCAGAAAGACGATGGAGGCAAGCTACTTTATTCAGAACAGAAATCCAACTATTAAGGCAAGGTTTACGGATAATTTCATCCACACGGGTCACTAAAAATCCTCCCTCCCTACCCAGATATATTAAAAACAATAATGATGCTAAACAGGATTTTTTTTTTACCAACCAGCCTAAAGCTTTGCTTATAGTTTCTCATAATTCGTTTACACTTTACATCTGAAGATATAACCCCTAGCAAGTAAGTCGCTAGTTCAATTTAATATGTCACATCAAGAAAACAGACGTACGTCAAATCAAAGTACCGGTAAAGATCGGCTACTGGTTGTTACATAAATAAATGAAGTCTGCAATAGGGGTTTTAGCGTGTATGGATACCTGAACTTGCTACTTGTACTATAAAGGTTATCAAGACGTGAAAGTGATGAAAATTGCACATTAAGCAATTCCTATAATTAATATCATTTCCAACCTTACGTTAACTTGAGAAAGACTGGAGATCAAACCTTGGACTAACTTGGATTACATTCGGAGGCGGATCAATCCTTGAGAAAAAAATTACGGGTTGGCCATGCATGGGTTACGTCCCCTGGTATTTCGTGGAGAGCATTGATCATTCAGAAAAAAAAGGAAGGATAATTTGGTATTCAGGGACAAAGCGAGCAATATTCCGTTGATATTTTGAAAGCAGAATGGAGAGAAAAGACTGATGAAAAGGGAAACACATGAAACAGGCTGTAGAACTACCTTCAATTATTCTTGAAGTTTTCGTTTGGGTTGTATCGGGTACCTTATTCATCAAAGACCATTCCATTACCCGAGGGTTCCCGATTGTCAGTAGAATTTGACTAAAGCATAATTCATAATGAAACGTGTTATTTAAATTTTTTTTTATAAAATGATTCCACTGTATCAATAACCCAACAGATACAAAAGGCACACCTACAAAATACATTCTGTACTGGATAGAAGTTTTGAGCACCTGCCTTCAGCAGTTTTCAAGATATGGAATGTTAACGAAAATGGTACGGACAGACGGACGCCTGGACAGACAGATGGACACACAACAATACCCTATGCCCATTCGGGCTAAAAAGGTGTAGTTTCTGTCGACAAACTTCCCTTCACAACAGTATCCGTGGAGAAAAGTATCTGTAGTAGAAATCTGGCTGCTGGCTTGCCATCTTTAGCACTAGTATGGATGGTAGCTGACTCCGATGACCCTTTCTTTTTCCGGGAAGGGGCACATCACTTGTTCACTGCTTGGCGATATTGGTTTTGGTAAACATAAATTCCAGTGCCTGAGTTCCATCATCTGTATCAAATATAATGTTTAGAATATCATGGAAATATTGAGGCATTCCCAGGATTCTATATAGTCACTAACCAGAAAGTATTTGATGAGAAATCCATTAAAAATATTAATCATTTAATAAATCATTTTCTAACATCTTTTCTAATTTCTTGTGGAACCATATCTAACAACAAATTAATAGAAGTCATATTCAAAAATTTATCCTCACAGAATTGAAGTGACCAAGATCTGAATCTGCTTCACCATGCCCATACAACATTAACACAAATTTCATTAACCTTATATGTACACTGAACTCTGCAGCTACAGAAGATGACAGAGCACCTGGCTTCGGTCTCTCCTTCGAAATGGGCTGGGCCAACATGGTTGGAGGAACTGAATCTGCAAGATAACATGATGAATTATTATTAAACCAAACATGGTACGAATAGAAAGTTATCAACTAGCAACAGTTCAAGTTCGTTTGATGTATTCAGGTTTCTCTGCAATTTCATCAAAACCTTTGCATCTACTTCACCCAAGTAAACAATCATTTCAAGCAAACTAATTGACTTGTATAAACTAAATTAAACATGTAATGAACTGATAAGTTTTAAATTGAAAGCATTTTGGAATTTTTAATACATGTATATCATGTGAAAATGGTTAGTCAAGAGAGTAAAATACAGCTGAGGTTATCAATTAAGCGGGGTTTTTTTTTATGAGAGGCTGATTACGGCTCCAAGAAACCGAGCAGTGAAATACAGAAAGGAACACAAACCTGATTGCATAGATGACATGGCTCTAATCTGCGCATTTGCCAAGTCCCTCTGTTGTTCAGCAGCCTCCAATTTGGCAGCCAGTGCCTGCTTCTCCTGCCTCAAGGTTGCGCACAGTATGCGGAGTCGTTCAGTCCCTTTTTCTTGGTCACTAAACTTGGCCTTGGTTAAATCGATGTCATACTTCATCATATCCAGTTTTTCCTGAAGATCAAGAGCATCCTCAGTAGCATTTTCGCACCTCTTCAGAATCTTCGGACATTCCTCACACCTTCGCTCTCCCGCAAGAACAGGAACTACATGTGCCCTTGATGCCTTCTGCGCCACCACTGGATATCCTTTAGCATTCACAGTTGGTTCTGCATTCAGTGACGTTGCTGGTCTTTCATCATCTGCATAGCAATCCTCAATCTGGGAAAGAATAGCTGAAAGTTGTCGTCGTCGTTTTGCTGGTGTAGCTTCTGGGTGTTGTTTCCGTTTGCGGGGATTTGTAAGAGCTGTGAAACAAATTTAATTAAGAAACACATTTGATGCTGTTTGTCAGTTGAGGAAGAAGCTTTACAAATATTAAAGGTTAAATGAATTGGGGAACACCTATCAGCCAGAACTGACTCTTATCTTCTCTTTTGTACATAATTACTTTGATATAATTATCGACTGCCTGCTTGCTATCCCATAGTTGCATCATAGTGTAATAAGATAGTGGCCTTTGATTGGTCAATTTGATTATTATGAGTATCGAGAGGCGTGACGTATATTCATGGGTGATGTACCAAATAAAGACTTGTGGCATTGTGGATGTATGGCCCTGGAGATGTGAGAATGCACTATGATAAACTTTTTATTATTATTAAAAGTACCTTCGGGGGATGTATTCTCTTTGGTAGATTCATCAATCTGAATTTCCAGTGGCTGTTGAGCATTCAGTACTTCCAGTCTTTCTTTCATCAATTTGGTCAACTCCGGTCTTTTGTCTGTAAAACAAATAGGCTATTATTATAACAGAATAATACACAAAATGGCAATAATTGTAATGTTCATATTGATCACAGATTAAAAGAAGATTATATTGTGAAAATAAAACACACAAAACAATTAACCAACATGGCGATATTTGTAATGTGCTTACCAGATGGTGCTAATTGGACATGGAATGCATGTATTCCCCTGCTGGCCTATAACACGAGGGGGTCAAGTAAATGAATTAACTTTTGGCCACTATATCTTTGTATAGGTAGGTGGTTGAGTTAAAATGAATGGCAAAGTAAGTAGGATATCCTCCTTGTGAAGGTGTTAATGGAAAAACATCCGATTGTAAACCATAGAATGTAAATGTCCAAAATAATTTGTTTACCTAACGAGCTCTTGCCAACTCCACCATGGCAGTTAGCCAAACCAGAAGTAGATATTTCACTGACGTAATATAAAAAGGCAGACACGAGCCAGCTCGTGTATACACAAGAATTTGGCCTACTGAGAGAGAAATACAGATCACATCAGGCTATTTATACAGATGGCTCTAAAGGTGGTGAGAGAGTAGCATGTGCTACTATCTTTAGTTCCAAAACTGAAACCTGTCGTCTACCAGGTAAAAGTTCCATATTTACTGCAGAAGCAAAAGCTCTATTATCAGCTTTAGAAGGTATTAGGTCCACTAGAAGGAAAAAATGTCCTCTTCTCCGATTCACTATCATGCCTTAAAACGATTAAAAGTGGAAATTCAACTCATCCCACCATCTTCAAAATTCTACAATTATATGACACTACATTTGATCAACAGATAGATATTGTGTTTTGTTGGGTGCCTAGTCACGTTGACATCAAAGGCAATACTGAAGCTGATAGAATGGCTAAGGCAGCTCTAGGTGAAGACGTTGATCCAGTTGGAATCCCATACAGCGATTTCAGACCATCCATCTGCGCTTACGTAAGAAATTTGTTTCATTCTTTATGGGATACTATGGATAATAAACTTCACGAGTTCAAAAAAACTGTAGATATACTCATCTGAACAGTCAGAAACGTTT
This sequence comes from Hanleya hanleyi, assembly GCA_036873755.1. NCBI lineage: Eukaryota > Metazoa > Mollusca > Polyplacophora > Lepidopleurida > Hanleyidae > Hanleya > Hanleya hanleyi. Next base: position 40,664 of record JAVTVY010012222.1, on the reverse strand, counting down.
CGATCAGGCCATGATTGGACGATGTAGGATCGGCCATACACGATTAACTCACGAATATTTACTAAAACAGGAGCCGGTCCCAAGGTGTATTCCATGCCATGAAGATCTCGCGGTGAAACATATTCTCATAGACTGCATAGATTTTAAGAGTGTAAGAGATACTTTTTATTGAGCAGCTTCGCTGGAAGATCTTTTTAGCCGAGTAAAAGAAGATTGTATTTTAAATTATTTGAGAGAGATTGGTTTGTTGTATAAATTTTAATGTTTGTACCAGTTTTTACGCAATAGTTTACTGAGTTGTTGAATTGAATCCTTAGAATTGTGTTTGATCGTCGCTATATAGCTGAAATATTGCTGAACGCGACGTTAAACCATAATTCTCTCTCTCTCTCTCTCTCTCTGCCTGTCAGGGGACGCTTCGACAGTGAAGGCGGCGCCCAAACCCTTCCTCCAGCCAATTGCATAACTTCCTTCAAGTTCAAACTCTTCAGGATTTCACTGATGTTATCACTGGGGATAATGGCCTGAATAAGTTCTTTATGATAATCATTCTTGAACGTGGCGATAATCCCTTGACCCAAGAGCTGAATCTTGGAGGTTGTGTTCTTGGGGAGATATTCCACCTTGAATTTTCCATCTTGTGTCACCAAATTGTCGGCTGATGGATGGGCAAGACAGTGATGCAGGGTGAGAATGGCCCTCTCTTCCAACCCTTAGACTGCAAGTGAATACAGGCAGCCGGCACAAACTCCTAGAAAAAAAAAAGTCCGCAAAAATAACTGCGGACATCCAGAACCTCATGGTACTCATATGAACAGGCACAATCAAAGCGTGACTGAGATACATCATTCTTTAGATGACGACTTTACAACGAATATTATGGATTAAGAATACTGATCAGCGATACGGATTTGATATTTTTGGAACATCATGATGTCTTGCCGGCATCATTGAAAACTGTTGACCGCTTCTCTCTTGCAGGAAACAAGCCTATGTTTATGTATACTATGATTGTCTTTTTGAATTTGGTGCTAATACTGTTATATGGAAATGGAATAGGTCTTTGGATTATGGACGCGGATATTCTCTAATGGACGACGGCTGGATTATGAATGACGGACTAGACGCTTGTAATTCATTTTCATCATTCAGTTGCTAATTGAATTTTCTAGCTTAAATCTCGATGATGGTCCCAGAAATTGGAAGTTTCTGCTCACGTTCTTGGACTAAAGAGGGGAGAATAAATATAAAAGCGTCTTGTCCGTCATTCAATATTCAGCCGTCGTCCATCGAGTGTCCGCGTCCTTAATCCAAAGATCTAATTCTTATAATAACATATACATATACATATACATATCTCGCATATACATATCTCGCTTAGTAGCATTTGCTAGATCCGGTGTTAAATGTGATGATTTTAATCAACGTCACAAAACATTGTTGCAGAAACTTATAAAACAGGGCTATTCCACCAAGCGCCTCCACTCAAAGTTTCTCAAATTTGGCGATACATATCGCATGCTGATAGCAAAGTACGAACGTAGCGTGCAAGATCTATGGCGCTACGTTTCGTAACTTGTGTCTAATTCCGCTTAACCCGGGGCTAGGGGCCGTATGAACACATGTACTTCAATATCCTCATGGTGCTCATATGAACAGTCACAATCAAAGCGTGACTGAGATACATCTTTTTTGGATAACGACTCTAAAACGAATATTACGGATTAAGAATACTGATCAGCGATACGGATTTGATATTTTTGGAACATCATGATGTCTTGCCGGCATCATTGAAAACTGTTGACCGCTTCTCTCTTGCAGGAAACAAGCCTATGTTTATGTATACTATGATTGTCTTTTTGAATTTGGTGCTAATACTGTTATATGGAAAATGGAATAGGTCTTCGGATTATGGACGCGGATATTCTCTAATGGACGACGGCTGGATTATGAATGACGGACTAGACGCTTGTAATCAGCAGCAAATTAAAAGAATAGACCTACATAAAACTTAGCTAATTCCCTGCAAGACAGAAGCAGTCAAGTTTTCAATGATGCCAGCAAGACGTCATGATGTTCCAAAAATATCAAATCTGTATCACTGATCTGTATTCTTAATCCATATGATATACGTTGTAAAGTCGTTATCTAGAGTATGATGTATCTCAGTCAAGCTTTGGTTGTGACGTGTTCATATAAACACAGGGGCTCTTGAAATACATGAGTCCATACGGCCCCTAGCCCCGGGTTAAGCGGAATTAAACACAAGTTACGAAATGTGTCGCCATAGATCTTCCACGCTATGTTCGTATTTTGCTATGAGCATGCGATATGTATCGCCAAATTTGAGAAACTTCAAGTAGAGGCGCTTGATGATATAACCCTGTTTTACAAGTTTCTGCAATAATGTTTTGTGACGTTGATTAAAATCGCCACAGTCACACTAACACTGGATCTAGCAAATGCTGCTAGACGAGATATGTATATGCCATATGCAGGTCCCTCTGGTACATTACTCTCCAGATTGGCGAAATTGTAATCATTTCTATTATAAGTTGGGGTCTTTTGCTGTTCTGTTATTTTTTCCTCTTTAGTCCCTCTCTTCCACGAAAGTACGAAGTTGTCTTCGCTCATCAGCCTTTTCTTGGACAGATAATGCTTTTCGTTTCTTGCCTTGGCTGACACAGTAAAGATACTGATTGATTTCTGTTTCAGTTTTTTTTTGTAAACGGTTTTGAAGAGACCTGTTAGAACAGCTACTGCGATGCAAAATAACATAAAACAATAGTCGATTGAGGTGCGTCCGCATTCAGTGTGTACACAATGGAAGCATGATGAGTAAACTAATCAACAGGCGCAATGATTTCCAGTAATGAAATATCATTCAAAGTTCGGAGCGTCGCAATTTAAAGATTTTGGCCTTTACATACCGACCGTGCAGACACACAGTTATATAATTCACTAGATCAAGGCCAACTTTACTCTTCTTGAATTCTGGTGTTCTCTGTTTACAGTCCTAAGCCTAGTGACTAGTATGGTAAGTCATTTTCATCAGCACCTACTTCTATGATTAGACATAACTTGTTGATGGGACGCTGTAACACCCCTGACTGTCGTTACCATAAAACTTCCGACAAGTTTCCTTCGATCCTTAAGAACACTTTGCACGCGTCCAAGACACCACGAATTTCTGGGCGAATTATTCATGATCAGAACTGTGTCATTCACCTGCACATTCCACCTAACACTGTTTCATTTCTGGTGCTCTTGTAACAGATGCAGGTATTCTTTCACCCACCATCTCCAGAAGACATCTACCAAGTACTTTCTCTGAACTTGACGGCACTTTCTCCAAACGAAACTGTCGGACTTGTCAAGAGTGCAGGTGGCAAGTGTTCTCCATGGCGGTGTTACAATAGGTGATTTGATGCCAGTGCTTCTTAGTCGTTTGGGTTGCTTGAAATCTCTGTGATCGGTCTACCATTCAAGATTGTCTCGACTTCACAGAATAGTATTTGCAGGGCTTAATCCCTCAGGGAGTTCCCATATGCCACTGAAATGAGAACCGGGTGGGGCGGGGGGGGGGGGGGGAATTTCCAACCAGTCTTTTTCTGAGACAGGTTTCTCGGATATTAATTTGGTTCCAGTTGTTGATTCCCTACCTGAACTCTCGTTCATTTCCAACAACATTAGTGCCATTGACTGATCGCATTAGCTTATCAGGACCTCTTGTGGCAACGAACCTCGATATCGCATTGATAGATTAATCTGTATCCAAAGAATGAGCCTCCTCCAGGTGAACGGCACAGAACGTCTAGCAAGTGAATGTCTAGCAAGTAAATATGACTGACGCTTAACAAAACAGTGTCCACGTTTCACAAGGAATAGTCCGAAGTAAACTACTAAGCAGGGGAATAGCGGTTCATTCAGATCACTCGGTAGGTCCGCCATCTTCAGCTCAAAACGTCGTGCTTGGTATTTTCGAGAGATGACACACCGTGGAATCAAACTTTTGATAAAAAAAAGCTGCACTTATGATCGAAAACTTCACTTGTAGGACTGTTAGCTTAGAGTTGCCCAGGTGCCCAACTGAATTGTGTGCCCTGCGGCAACAGGTGAGACATCGGGGATAATTTCGGTAGCATAATTGGGTGCTTGGCTTCGTAATGATATTGGCACATCTCAAACGATCACCAGCTGGCAGGAAACCTCCCTCCATGAATGGGTCCAACTTGTACACCGGGCTATTCCTTTTTAACTTGCGGTTGGCTTCCTGCTAGACTTTTATCTTGCCAGAAAATGTTGTCGTTGAACATAGCCCCTAGCAGGGCTTTCTTAGCATGCGACAGCCTACTGTCGCTAGTACTTTTCATCTCTAGATCAATCAACATCTGTCGTTTGGTCGGATCGGATTCCATGCGGTAAACCTTCTCCTGAATCTGCGTTGAGCCACCATATTCTGAATGTTCTTTATGGCAACTAGATTCCAGGCGTCAATCTCCAACTTCGTTTATGAAGGAAAGTGACGTAGGAGTCTATCCATGATATGGTCAGACTGATCAGCTAAAGTAACCATCACTGTTCTCTTCAACTCGGGATCATTCATCTGGCTTCCCACTTCACTTATATGTGTTGTAATTTTTTCCTGTATATGGCGAGATTCTGCTGGTGAACGTTTCGTCCCCGAGGCCCGCCCCCTGTACAGACCTTTCGGTTTTTGATATATGTTGGCATTTGTGGGAAGTTGATGCTGGGTCGACATCGGGTCTTACAGACTAGTCTTTTGTGTTAAATGCCGTCATTTACGTCTGACGACGATACAGCTCACCAATCTCCAATGTACGAGTTGTCACAGCGAAACAGCTCACCAATTACCAGTATACGAGTTGTCAGAGCATTTCCATCATAGCTCTCTAGATTTGTATCTAATACCGCTTATGCCGGTGCTAGGGGCCGTGTGGTCATATCATCCAAGTTGCCACATGAACAGGTACAATAAAAGCATACCTGAGATACAACACATATCACGAATCGTTATATTCTTGGTATGTACTTTAGAATAGGTTAACCAGAAGACTATTCTGTGAAGTCATGTGACGCAGTCAGTATGTCGGCACCTCTTCCCACTTCCCTTCTATGTGTTGTAATTTGCCTTGGTGCGTTCAGAACATCACCCAAAGAAAGCTTGTATGTCGAAGCGGATGAATTTCCTTTAGAACTTCGGAGAATTAAATTATCGCTGCAATATATCACAAAACTGCATTCGAACCACTCAAATCCTGCATATAACGGTGTTTTCAACCCTCAGTACGCAGATTTATATTCACAAAAACCCTCGATTATTCCACCTCTTGGAATCCGTATGAAACCACACCTTGTAGCAGCTGGTATTAAAGTTAGTCAAATTTTACCTAACGAGCTCTTGACAACTCCACCATGGCAGTTATCCACGCCAGAAGTAGATATTTCACTGACTATATATAAAAAGGCAGACACGAGCCAGCTCGTGTATACGCAAGAATTTGGTCTACTGAGAGAGAAATACAAATCACATCAGGCTATTTATACAGATGGTTCTAAAGATGGTGAGAGAGTAGCATGTGCTACTATCTTTAGTTCCAAAACTAAAACATATCGTCTGCCAGGTAAAAGCTCCATTTTTACTGCTGAAGCAAATGCTCTATTATCAGCTTTAGAAGGTATTGGATCCACTAGAAGGAAAAAATATGTCATATTCTCAGATTCACTATCATGCCTTAAAGCAATTAAAAGTGGAAATTCAACTCATCCCACCATCTTGAAAATTCTGCAATTATATGACACCAGATTTGATCAACAGATACATATTGTGTTTTGTTGGGTGTCTAGTCACGTTGACATCAAAGGCAATACTGAAGCTGATAGATTGGCTAAGGCAGCTCTAGATGAAGAAGTTGATTCCGTCGGAATCCCATACAGCGATTTCAGACCATCTATCTGCGCTTATGTCAGAAAGCTGTTTCAATCTTTATGGGATACTATGGAAAATAACAAACTTCACGAGTTCAAAAAAACGGTTGGTTATACTCATCTGAACAGTCATAAGCGTTTCGACCAGGCCATGATCAGACGATGTAAGATCGGTCACACACGATTAACTCATGAATATTTACTGAAACAGGAGCCGATTCCAAGGTGTATACCTTGCCATGAAGATCTCACGGTGAAACATATTCTCATAGACTGCATAGATTTTAAGCAGCTACGCTGGAAGATCTTTTTAGCAGAGTGAAAGAGGATTGTATTTTAAATTATTTGAGAGAGATTGGTTTGTTGTACAAATTTTAATGTTTGTACCTGTTTTAACGCACTAGTTTACCGAGTTTTTGAATTGATTACTTAGAATTTTGTTTGGTCGTCGCTATATAGCTGAAATATGGCTGAATGCGACGTTAAACCCTGATTCTCTCTCTCTCTCTCTCTATTTCACTGACTAAATATAAAAAGGCAGAAACGAGCCAGCTCGCGTATACACAAGAATTTGGTCTACTGAGAGAGAAATACAGATCACATCAGGCTATTTATACAGATGGTTCTAAAGATGGCGAGAGAGTAGCATGTGCTACTATCTTTAGTTCCAAAACTAAAACGTATCGTCTGCCAGGTAAAAGTTATATATTTACTGCAGAAGCAAAAGCTCTATTATCAGCTTTAGAAGGTTTTGGACCCATTAGAAGAAAAAAATATGTCATATTCTCAGATTCACTATCATGCCTTAAAGCAATTAAAAGTGGAAATTCAACTCATCCCACCATCTTGAAAATTCTATAATTATATGACACCAGATTTGATCAAGAGATATTGTGTTTTGTTGGGTGCCTAATCACGTTGACATCAAAGGCAATACTGAAGCTGATAGATTGGCTAAGGCAGCTCTAGATGAAGAAATTGATCCTGTTGGAATCCCATACAGCGATTTCAGACCCATCTATCTGCGCTTATGTTAGAAAGCTGTTTCAATCTTTATAGGATACTGTGGATAATAACAAACTTCACGAGTTCAAAAAACGGTTGGTTATACTCACCTGAACAGTCATAAACGTTTCGACCAGGCCATGATTAGACGATGTAAGATCGGTCACACACGATTAACTCATGAATATTTACTAAAACAGGAGCCGATTCCAAGGTGTATACCTTGCCATGAAGATCTCCCGGTGAAACATATTCTCATAGACTGCATAGATTTTAAGATTGTAAGAGATACTTTTTATCGAGCAGCTACGCTGGAAGATCTTTTTAGCAGATTGAAAGAGGATTGTATTTTAAATTATTTGAGAGAGATTGGTTTGTTGTACAAATTTTAACGTTTTTACCTGTTTTAACGCATTAGTTTACCGAGTTTTTGAATTGATTACTTAGAATTTTATTTGATCGTCGCTATATAGCTGAAATATTGCTGAATGCGACGTTAAGCCTTAATTCTCTCTCTCACACAAGATCCCCACGGTACTCATATGAACAGCCACAATCAAAGCGTGACAGATACATCATTTTTTAGATGACTTTAAAACGAATATTATGGATTAAGAATACTGATCAGCGATACGGATTTGATAGTTTTGGAACATCATGATGTCTTGCCGGCATCATTGAAAACTGTTGACCGCTTCTCTCTTGCAGGAAACACGCCTATGTTTATGTATACTAAAATATTGTCTTTTTGAATTTGATGCTAATACCGTTATATGGAATACGGAATAGGTCTTTGGATTATGGACGCGGATATTATCTAATGGACGACGGCGGATTATGACTGACGGATCAGACGCTTGTAATTGTCTTGGCTTGAACCTGGTGCAGAGGCAGAATCCGAATCGCTATCATGTAGATCATACTCCAATATTATCTCCCGCACACAAGGGTCTTTTACTCAGCCTCCGCCAACATTGATAGGCACGAGCTTGGCAGTACGGAAGAGGATGCACAACAAGGTGTACATTGTGGCTCTGCCTCTGCTATTGTACATATTCCATATGAATCCTTTAGCAATTGTTTGCTCATCTGGTTGGAGGCTGGCTTCTGAACAGCCATCTTTGTAATGCCATTTCCCCTCTTTGTACACTAGGACATTAAAGCTGTGTGGATGATATCAGCGTCTTCTTTCCTAATAGTTGTTTTTGGTGCTTCAGTCAACAATCCCACCTGTTGCCAAGAAGTGCCAATGTTGTACCAAGGTCCAACATTATCAGACTTCTTAAATTTCAATGGCTGCATCAAGCGCCACCATTTTAGCACATCTTTATAGTTGACGTCGGGAGTTTCATAGATGTCTGTACTTGGGTTGTTTTTATCGAGTCGCTTCCGTTTCTTGTAGCGTAGTTCCTGACTACAATCGGGGAAAGGTGAGTCCCGTTTGTTATCGGAATTAACCAGACAAATCGCTCCACCAACTAAGAACGGCACCTTAGATGCGGCAAATGAATGCATACAGTTTTCTAGTTTGATGGCAAATAGACAAGAATGCCACAAACTAAGCATTGATCTATCAAACTCAGACAAGATTTGCCCTGAATTGTTACCCCAGATGTCCAATGTCAAGGGAACTGTTTCAACAGTTCAAACTTGTTTTACCCTTCATTTTCACACACAGTTCTTGTCTACCGCCGCTGTAGATGACTTAGAAACAGTATCCAAACATACAGTTACAGTCAGAGGATATCAATCATAAAAGGCAACACAAACAGCTCTGTCCGTTACACAAGGCAGGTTGGTTGAGTTTGGCTGTGGTTCCTCAGTGACTGGGCTGTATCTGTCGTTGACACTTCTGTGATCCGTGAACCAGCAGGGTCATGGAATTTTTCTTCCCTGGGCCAACACGTAACTGGTTGTCTTTCGTTTACTAGCAGTACTTGGCCACTTGTCCCCTACACACTAGATTAGAGAGAAATCACTTGTTAAGGGGCCACAATCTCCGCGTTGTGTCATATTTCGGTCGTAAACCTTCATACAAGTCCTGACAGCATCTTCATAATGTACACTGTCACAATGCGCATCATTCTGACTGTTCATTTAAGTTACCCGATAATTGTATGTGCATTTGATGCAATAATATCCGCCTGATGTATGCAGGTCGTGTTCGTCAGTGACGGAATCGATGTGGAAATCAATTTGTCTGTTCCACGCACAAGGAGCTTCGAGCCTACAGACGTCTACCAACTCTACGACAATGTCGTCGAACTTCTATCGCTTGCTGTCAGCATTGATGACAGCGGTTAAAAATTCAGACACATTCTCCAAATATAGCTCACGTCGTAGCAGTTGAACGTGGAACTGTGTTGGGTCGCCGGGGGATAACTCTTGCCTTACCCATAACAAAGGCACAGTGAATTCGGCCATCACAATCCACTTGGCGCAAGTAGGAGCATTGGCCATACCCAGTCAAACTCGCGTCAGAGAAGTGGTGAAGCTCGGTTGTTCTGACATTTCCAAAAGAACCTGGTTTGAAACATCTTGGGATCTCAACCTTCTCAAGGTGAAAGAATGAATTTCGCCAACGTTCATCAGGCAGCGGAACATTCCAATTTATATCATCCTTGCACATCTGCTGCAAGAACTTTTTGCCGACCAGTATAATTGGGGCCAGAAGTCCATGGGGGTCAAAAACGGAACTGACGGTCGATAGCACACCACGTCTAGTGAACGGCTGATCCTTCAGGGGAGCCCGGATGTAGAGAGATTGGGAGTCGGACGTGTTTTCACTTCGCTCCGAGAAATTTGTCTATTTCAGCTGATCTTAGCTCTGATTTTTGTGTAATATATTTTGCGAATACTTGCAAATACCTGTGGTGAAGGTTTAGAATTATTTCTCCGTTTTTTGCTGTTCAGGGCGTTTTTCTGACTTAGTCAGTTTGGCCTGGTTTGAGAAAGCAGAGATCTGCCATTGCTGCCGTCTCGGTCTTTGTGACCGAGAGGGTCGGTAGGTTTTTTCTGTCTCCTAATTCTCTGTTTGTTCGCTGTCTATATAAATATTTCGTATTTTGTTGATGTATATATATTTACTTGTTGGCTTGATCAAGTTTGTGGCTGGTTCTTTTTTCGTTCAGTTTGGCTTGGGTCGATTTGCACATATCTGCCTATATTGAGCTAGGCTAAATACATGTACATATTGAAAGTGTATACTGAAGGCTAGCCCTCAGAGTGCAAGTTCGAGCGAGTCTTTTGTTCTCTCTTCTTTTGTTCCTCGGCATCACCCAGCAACGGCCAGGTTTAGAACTGGGAAATTGTTCGACCGAGACCCGAGGTTCAGAGAGCGTGTATTGTTGTACTGCTTATATAGTTTTCACCTTCACCTTTAGAGTGAGGCTCCCTCGAGAGCCTGTTTACTCTGTGGGGAGGCACACTGCTGGGGTTTGTGCGTGTTACTATTTGTAGTTGTATTGAGATTCCCTAGTTCTTTTTTTTTCACTATGGCCTTTAGAAAGTTTGATAGGTCACTGAGCCTACAACTTCAAGGTCTAGAGAAAGCTAATGCGATTGATATATATCGCGCATTAAAAGACACTGTTGGATCAGGACCGAAAGTCCTTCAATGTCTAGTACAGGTATCATATACCCTGTGGAACGTCACACTGGCAAATGAAATTACCAAAACTCGCCTAGTGCTAGAAGGTATTCGCGTTAGAGATCAACGTGGCCATTTTCAAGAAATAGATCCAGGAAAATTGCTAGTAAAGATGAAAGGACCATGCGATTCCCAGATTCTGCGATCAGAAGTGCTTTTGAGCTTTACGGAGATGTTCTCTCTCTACAAAAGGAGTTCTATTCCTTTGATAGAGAGTATGAGACAGGAGTTCGAAGAATTTGGATGACGAAATTCAAACGTACTCTTCCTTCTTCTATTTTAATTGGAGGTATGAGACTTCCTGTATGGTATAATGGTCAAGTGAAAACATGTTATACTTGTGGATCAGTAGATCACATGAACTCGAGGTGTCCTTTGAAAAATAATTGCCTGATCTGTCATCAGGAAGGACACTTTAAAAAAACTACAGGTTTCTGGAGATACCGTAGCTAACGGCGGAAAGGGTGGTTCCTCTGGTCCTCGCTCTGTTCCGCCAGCAGAAGTCCGAGGAGGACTTAGCGCCGAGACTCTTCAGCAGAAAAACCACAAGCTATGGGCCTATGGAAGACTGTAGGCCCTGATGGCAAACCTATCAAACGTCATCAGGAGATAGTTGCCGCTGCGAGCAATGAGAAAACCTCAAACCACTACGAGCCTCTCGGTGACGAGATGCAGGTAGGTTGTGGTTCGGAAGATGAAGATGACGGTGATAGTGAGGTTTGCGATGGTGTAGAGGCCGAGTCAGGTGATCAGGAGTCAGAAGTCTGATTCTGATCAGACTGAAAGTGTTGACAACACATTGACTCCAGACAACTTACCGGATACTGGCGGTGTGTCGGCTCCGGATACACCTGTACAGTCTGTGAATTCCTTCGTTAATCCTATTCACTCGGGTGTAGACGTAAACTTTACACCGAATGAGGAAGTCATGAATGAATTCACAGAAGAAGAAAGTAATCAGCAATCTTGTAGTAATGAAACTACCTCGAATCAGGAAAAGGAGAAAGAGAATTCCCTAGATAGCGAAACAGGCAAAGAGCCTAAAATAGTCGATACTACCTCCACTCCTACCAACGAGTCATCCATGCTTTCAGATGAGGAGTATCATGAGTGTAATGATCGTCCGTTAAAAGGCGAGACTTCCTTGAACCAAAGGTCGAAGGACTTGTTGGGACAAGAGAGAGAGAAAGAAGTTTATAAGAAAGAAAATAAAAAAGACAAGAGAGAACAAATGAAAAATAAAAAGAAAGTTAAAAAAGAATTACCCAAAATAAAACGTACATAATGGCTAAGCTAACCTTCATTATCTTGGCTTGGGCAGTTTTGTGTTTTATTTCTGTATACTGACTAAAGATGGTTCAACCACCAACTATCGTTCAGTGGAATTGCAGAGGAGTTTGGCCAAATTTAAATGAACTCCAATTATTAACTCAAGATTATGAACCATCAGCTTTTTGTCTCAACGAGACCTTTCTGAAGAAAGCAGATAAAGATAAATTTAAATTTCGCCAATACACACCTTATCATTCCTACGCTTTAGACGAAAATGGAAAAGCTACAGGCGGTTCTTCAATATTGGTTAAAATGGGTGTTTTACACAGTCCTGTTGATTTAGTGACAGATTTACAAGCTGTAGCAGTTCGTATTACCTTGAATTCTGTTTTCACATTATGCACGGTGTACATACCTTCTTCTGGTAGTCTCCGGCTCAATGAACTTCAAGATCTTTACGATCAGCTCCCGAAACCTTGTTTAATGATGGGTGATTTTAACGGTCGTAATATCCTCTGGGATAATGAAGACAATTGTAAAGGTAAAATTCTGAAAATTTTATATCAAATAATTCTTTGTGTATTTTTAATGATGGTTCTTATTGGTACCTGGAAACTGAAAAGAAACTTACTGATATTCAAGCTGGTTTCCGAAAAAATAGAAGTACCATTGATCATTTAGTCAGATTAGATTCGTATGTTAAGAATGCTTTCGCCAAGAACGAACATGTGGTTTCTATTTTTTTGATTTAGAAAAAGCCTACGATACTACATGGAAATACGGGATTCTTAAAGATCTTCAAAAAATGGGATTAAAATGTCGTTTACCCGTATTTATTTCCAACTTTTCCAAATTCGTTTGGGTACAACTATGTCTGATCATTTTGATCAAGACCAGGGTGTCCCACAGGACAGTATTTTGTCTACTACTCTGTTTAGTATCAAGATCAACAGCTTGGCTGCAGTTCTGAATAAATCAATTGATGGCTCACTTTTTGTAGACGATTTCAATATATCGTGTAGTGGGAAAAGTATACACAATATTGAGAGAACATTACAACTTTGTCTACACAGAATTCAGAAATGGTGTCTAGAAAATGGTTTCAAATTCTCCAGAGCTAAGACAAATTGTATACACTTTTGCAGAAAATATTTCCAGCACGAAGATCCAGTACTTACCTTAGATGGAACTGGAATCAAAGTGGTAAAAGAGGTCAAATTTCTAGGCATATTGTTTGATCAACGACTAACTTTCAAATCTCATATAAATTGCTTAAAAGCCAAATGCACGAAAGTTCTGGATTTGTTGAAAGTAGTTGCCAGCTATAAGTGGGGAGGAGATCAGCAAACTCTCCTTCATTTATATCGATCACTTGTTCGTTCCAAACCCGATTATGGTTCTATTGTTTACAATGGTGCAAGCCAGTCAAACTTGGCAAAGCTAGATCCTATTCTCCATCAAGGTCTTAGACTTTGCCTCGGTGCGTTCAGAACATCACCTAAAGAAAGCTTGTATGTCGAAGCGGATGAATTTCCTTTAGAACTTCGGAGAATTAAATTATCACTGCAATATATCACAAAACTGCGTTCGAACCACTCAAATCCTGCATATAACTGTGTTTTCAACCCTCAGTACGCAGATCTCTTTTTAAAGAAACCCTCGATTATTCCACCTCTTGGAATCCGTATGAAACCACACCTTGTAGCAGCTGGTATTAAAGGTAGTCAGATTTTACCCAACGAGCTCCTGCCAACTCCACCATGGCAGTTAGCCACGCCAGAAGTAGATATTTCAGTGACTAAATATAAAAAGGCAGACACGAGCCAGCTCGTGTACACACAAGAATTTGGTCTACTGAGAGAGAAATACAGTTCACATCAGCCTATTTATACAGATGGTTTTAAAGATGGTGAGAGAGTAGCATGTGCTACTATCTTTAGTTCCAAACCTAAAACGTATCGGCTGCCAGGTAAAAGTTCTATATTTACTGCAGAAGCAAATGCTCTATTATCAGCTTTAGAAGGTATTGGATCCACTAGAAGGAAAAAATAGGTCATATTCTCAGATTCACTGTCATGCCTTAAAGCAATTAAAATGGAAATTCCACTCATCCCACCATCTTGGAAATTCTACAATTATATGACACCAGATTTGATCAACAGATAGATATTGTGTTTTGTTGGGTGCCCAATCACGTTGACATCAAAGGCAACACTGAAGCTGATAGATGGCTAAGGCTGCTCTAGATGAAGAAGTTGACCCTGTTGGAATACCATACAGCGATTTCCGACCATCTATCTGCGCTTATGTAAGAAAGCTGTTTCAATCTTTATGGGATACTATGGATAATAACAAACTTCACGAGTTCAAAAAAACGGTTGGTTATACTCATCTGAACAGTCATAAGCGTTTCGACCAGGCCATGATCAGACGATGTAGGATCGGTCACACACGATTAACTCATGAATATTTACTGAAACAGGAGCCGATTCCAAGGTGTATACCTTGCCATGAAGATCTCACGGTGAAACATATTCTCATAGACTGCATAGATTTTAAGACTGTAAGACATACTTTTTATCGAGCAGCTACCCTGGAAGATCTTTTTAGCAGAGTGAAAGAGGATTGTATTTTAAGTTATTTGAGAGAGATTGGTTTGTTGTACAAATTTTAATGTTTGTACCTGTTTTAACGCATTAGTTTACCGAGTTTTTGAATTGATAACTTAGAATTTTGTTTGATCGTCGCGATATAGCTAATTAAAAGCACAAAACACCACCTCCTGCACATGCACACACCTAGGTAACAATAGATAATTAACAGTGAAAATCATAGAATTAGAGGAGAGGAGATTCACCATGTAGAACCTGAATTTAATTGAATGTGCCACGTTAGAAGTTCCCCTTTCGTCAGATTGGGGTGGCCCTGACAAGGGACGTTAAGGTCAATTTGTTTACCCTGTTTTATTCAGGGGGAGTTTGCTTGTCTACTCCAAACTGGTGGAAAAGTACCGACCAGGCTGTAAACAGAACCGGCAAGGCTGTTGTTGTTGTTCAGCGTCTGGTGCGTATGGAAGATCATCCAGGAATCTCGCTGGCGGTATACTTCGGATATCGATGAATTCTGGTTCAACTGGCTGGAGCAGTTGTTGTTGTTGTTGGGCATCCAACAGATCGCCCAACGTCTCCAGCGAGTCATCTCTCGTCAAATTCATTGGTGCCTGGGTCATTAGCTGGTGTAGTTCACTCCACGACAACCGTGTGAACTTGACGTTGTCTCTCGCCCATTGCCGCATCTCGGCTAGCCAGTACTCTTTTACAGCCGCAGCTAGTTCCCTCCTCTCTCTTCTCGCTCTCACCTTCCTGGCCGAAGCTTTCGTGGTAGACATCTTGGGTCTCCCGCTCATGATTTCTTGGATCTGTCGATACGTGTTTCACTGTCTGAGAAAAAGGGTTTGTATGCGGCTTTTTCCCACGCGTCCCTGGGTTTTATACTGAATATAGAGTAGATTTTCATTGGTTGTTTAAACGGTGCGAACCTCGTTCATCGGTTCTGTTTCCGACCTCGCCATTGGTTGATATACGCGTCGCTGATTGGCCCAATAAGGCGCGGGTCATGCCTCCTGGGTTAGCTTTCAATCTCGTCTTTTTGCACGAAATTGGTATAGCAAATTCCTAGGTTAAATCAATTCGTATCTCTATAACAGAGACAGCTGTCGGAAAAACATAATTTATCAAATAAAAAAAAATCATTCAAGTGTTCAATGTGTGGATTACAGGTCTGCACAAAAAGGTGATCTGGATAAATACACGAGAACTCACACTGGAGAGTAACCCTTCAAATTCTCTCGAGTTATTAAATGACAAATCTAACAGACACGATCATACAAATGTTTGATGATTATTCTCAAGCCGAAGACCGTGATGTACTCGTATACGACTGGACTGCCTCTCGTTTTAATGTGCATGCCCCATTTCTCTGGTTGTCTTAATTGATTCAATGTGTGTGTTCTTGTTGTTTTTTGTTATGACGTTGTTGTTCTGACGTTTATTGATGTTCAATAAAAAATTCATAAAAACACAAGTCATGTTTTTGACTTTTTTTATTCAAGTGAACAAGAATGTATAGAATATGTACAAAAGAATACAGGTGGTGTGTAAAAACTGTGAGAGCGTGGGATTCGAACCCACGCCCTGCACTTAGGACTGGCGACCCTTCTGACTTTTTTACAGTACTAGTTTTAACTCATATCATGAAAAGTATATCAAATGTCATAGTTTCACAAGTCCAGGTAAGTGGTACTGATGCCATCTGGAAGAACTTTCCGTTTCGGATAGAAAAATGTGAAGGCGTCTCGTTGCTGGATGTACGTCCGCATCTGGTGGTGCACGACCCGAAATCCTCTGTTAGTGCCACTCGCACTGGCCTGGCTTTGCAGCACGATCAGGTACAAGGCTTTGTCGATGTTGGGATCGCGCCGGTTCACCCCTTTGCAGCTATACTTATTTTGGTCTCCACCGTAACAGTAACACGTCTTGGAGGAGAGGCAATCCTGGCATCTCCACTCCACTCCAACTTGAAGAGGCCCGGCGTCCGCTTGTCGTACTGGTAATGGTCACGTCGAGGTAGCCACTGGTCCCGTTTCGCCTCATACTCGGCACGTAACTCGGGTTTGACCAGGGACTCCCAATTCGCATTAGACACGGCCATGTAAGCAGAGTCTGTATCTATCTCCATGAGTTGCCAATCGGATGGATTAAACTACACACCCATGAATCATACAAAAACTGGAGCATCCTCAGCTTGGCCACCTGGTATACCATACACCCAATCTGGAGGGGCAGGTTGTAACGGATAGTCTTTTTGGCTAAAGTGATTTCATACGTGTCGTCATCGATGACCTCCACGGACCGAAACAGGGGAGAATTGACCTTTTTGCGCGCTTGTTGGGTGGTACAGATGTTCACGTTCACGTGCTTATCTTGGTTAGTGACCGTTTTGCCATAATAGCCATTGCCCGTGAGCTTAAACGATTGGCCGATGATGGCCTTACTCGGATCTTGATCGCCTTGACGACAGGCAGACGTCACGATGTCGGCATTCCCCGCAAAACAGGCGTTGGGTACGTACTGTAAGACTTGGTAGATTTTGGTAATTGGTAATTTCCAGACCGTGGCTGATGTACCACTGTAGCAGAGGGGTACCCAGCAATATTTTCTCTGCCCACATACTGCCAATCAACATCCGTCGAGGTCGAGGCAAACACTCGTGTTGCTCAGCATAGGCACCCATGGTGTCTCCAATGTCATCCCCACCCACCAGCGTGTTCTTGAAAATAGGTGGGCACTGGGCGAAGAGTGGCTTGAGAGTGGCGGGAACATGCAGGTCGCATTCAACAAAACCGTAGAGGTCCCCGGAATGAATGGCGTCGAACATCTGTGGCAGACTCAATAGTGGCCGACGACTGAGAGGGTACTCGCGCGCTTTAAGGAAATGGCGTAAATGTGGGAGGGCCTGGCACCTGGTGTGAAATTCACACTCCCACATTTCGATGAGATGATATCCCCTCTCTTTGATGTAATCACCGTTTTCCTGGACTTCTTCCCGTAATTCTTTTGGTGTTTTCCCACGTCGTTGGTTGAAACGTCCAGCGCTGAAATGACATTGGTGGCCGTGCCAGTAACAGCCGTAAAATTGAAATACGGTCGGTGTTCTACCCACAATGACAAACCCATCGACGGGGAGTCGGCGATCTCCTATGCGCTTCTCTGTGGCGTTGGTTTGATGGCGTATATAAATTCCACGTCGATCGGCTTCCCAGTCCAACCACTGGTCAGCAAGATGTTTGTACGGCGTACGTTGAGGTGTGTAATGTCGGGCATCCGCCAACCAGCGCGTATAATGACCGCTGGGCATGGGTTGGGCGAGAAACCACAGATACAGGGCATTGGCATCGAATCCAATGATTTTGGCACAGGGTTTCCCATTTGGAAGGGTGGTGACGTCTTTCTCGTGGTAGCGATGAAAAATAAGGCTGGGCCCGCCGACGATGTTCTGCTTTAAGCAATCATACATGTCCTCGTCTTTTTGTTGTATCAGCGAAAAGTAAGTAGGACAATCTTGAAAAAGATGGCGGTAAACGCAAGCACTTCTTGAATATGTCGACGTGCATTTGATGCCGGAACAGTTGAACCATTTTCTCGGCCGCTTCAAGGAAAGGGACCACATCTAAGTTGTTGTACCATATGAGGAAATCTCGCAAGGTCTGCATATGTTGGTCGTTCCATACCTGCTGTAGTTCCCGGTACATTTCTTCTGAACATTAATTCCACCTGCTTCAGATCATCAAAGAAAGCGTCCCGGGGTGGTAACTGTGTTTCCTCCAAGCGGTCGAGTGTCGACATATATGTGTAAGGGAATCTCCCTTTGGTTTGTGCACAGTCATAGGCATTCACCCACTGATCATAGCTATAATTGGGAGCTAAGTAGTTCCGTACATCCAGGAAATGTAGTGATGTGGTGGTGAGAGCCATGTGGTTATTGATCTTTTTCATGACGGACTTGATGGAATTGGACTGGGCCAAGTAAGGGTAGAGAAATTCCTTCACCATGTTGAGATCGTATGGACCCGAATTGAAGCCGAGCATGGGTAACTGGCCTAGGTATTGCAGAAAGCGGGCTTTCAATTTCTCCGCATACGGCTTAGGTAAAGGTACATCCTGCGACTGAATGGGTTCCGGCTCCGACTCTGACTCTTCATCGTCACTAAACGATACATCTGGTATAGGAATCCGGTCGTCCAGTTGGTCCAGTACGTCCTGGAACTTGGACACCAACAATTCCGTAATGGCCGCACTGACTTCCTCTAAATAACCCATCATGCGGGTAATCAACTCATGGGAGTCCCCGGTGGACACGAAACAGACGGGCGCAGCGTCATAGCCGGGTACGTTGGTGGAAATGCTCACACTGAGGGGAATATGGCGCTGCGTCCACTGCGTTTTCGCTGAGAACATGTCCATGGGCTCCAACAGGGCCTCGAAATCGTAACACGCCCGGTAGGGAAAATAACGGTGCTCTTCCGTTATGATAAGACCCTCATCGGCCAGCTCCTGGAAGATGGTGGGCGTATTATGATACACGCCACCAGGAAATTTGCGTTTCACACTGTTGTCACAACTCTTTTCGTGTCGATGTAAGTTGAACGATTCTTTGAACACCCGATGGCACTGGGCACAACTGTAAGACTGGGCGTACAGGCTCATATCGTGGATCAGCGGAAAATGACTCACCCCATTGTCGTCGAAGACATTGACTTTCATCGTAGAAGCATACCGTTCTGTTGAGCGATGGACCAGTTCAGCCACAAATATGTCATCCTCGCATCGTAATCGGTATACAAAGATATTGAAGCTGAACAGTTTCCACGACATCCAAATACTTAAAGGGGACTCCACGGAATTGCCGCTCATCCAGGTCTTGCTCCTGTAAATACTGTCTCCAATAGCCATTGGCCACTTTCTCACAACGCTTGGGGTTACACTCGTCCAAATGCACGGCCAAACACCGAAACAGACATTTCCGGTCTTTGTAGGGACCACCCCAACCTCCCGTTAACGCATACAGTCCGTTTCGATGAAGCAGCCAAGGCGGAAGTATAACAGGAGCACCGATAGGATGATCTCTCATTTTCGTGACGAAAAATGTGACGTTGGTCACCATTTCCACAAGCCATTTGGTATTGGGGCGTTGCAACCGGGCCCATTCCAATGGGTCCAACGTAGTCAGTTGTTCGATGAGTGGCTCCAGAGAAATTGCATCCGTGACCGTGAAGGGCTGGTCAAATACATAGGTATTATTGCTGGGATAAAAAACCGCAACTGGTCCGTCTCTTTGTGCCGTAAAATGTAGCCGAATGTGATATTCAACTTGAACGCTGTGACCTGATCTGTGAAATTTTCTCGGCGTAAGTAGAAAGATACGCGAGGTCCTGCAGTCGAAAGTTATACAAGTCCAATAAACGACGGTGACGGTGAAAACAATGGCGTATGGTGGTCCAGTGACGTCGAGAAATCTCACTCACACGCTCGTCTTCGGGCAAGACTTCAGCCGGAGGTGCTCCTGGATCCCCTGGAAAATCTTCTCCACGTCTCGTGAGGCAAGTCCCGGTGATTCCTCCTGTCGTCAGAGTGGTTCAGGCTGGTCAGGTAGGCTGGTCAGGCAGGCTGGTCAGGTAGCTCCGTTCGGCAGGCCAATGAATGCAGCAATACCCCTAAAAATTTCCACTTTTATACGTTTTTTCGTGACATTCGGGTGTCTTCGGTCACCTCCGTGTGTCTTCGGTCACCTCCGTGTCTTTTCGGTCACCTCCGTGACTTCGGTGATGACATTTGGATGTTTTCGGTAACCTCCGTGTCTCTTCGGTCACCTCCGTGTCTTTTCGCTCACCTCCGTGACTTCGGTGATGACATTCGGGTCTTTTCGGTAACCTCCGTGTGTCTTCGGTCACCTCCGTGACTCTTCGGTCACCTCCGTAACATCTTCACGGACCTCACCGAACTCTCCGTGACTCTTCGGTGATTCCCGTGTCTCTTCGCACACCTCCGTCACATCTTTCGGTCACCTCCGTCACATCTTCACGGACCTCACCGAAAAGACACGGAGGTGACCGAAGACACACGGAGGTGAACGACATTGTGGGAAAAACCCACAGACAAGTCAGTGCATCTCCTATCATGTTCCCACGGACCTCACCGAAAAGACACGGACCTGACCGAAGAGGTGAACGACATTGTGGGAAAACCCCCAGTACATGTTCCGCTCACCGAAAAGACACGGAGATGAACGACATTGAGTCCCCACAGACAGGTCAGTACATATCCTATCATGTTCACAGGTCACGCGCAATTCACCCAGACCGGAAGTGACGTCATACGGCAAGGTCACGTTCCATTCACCCAGACCGGAAGTGACGTCATACGGGACTGGTGGCGCCCCCTGGCAGAAAAAGGGGAACCAAGAGTTACCTCCCTGGAAAACCGACCTGGATATCCTCACTCCCTACTACTTATAGTCCTATTATCCTCTTCAGAAGAGGGCTTTCAAAATAGTCTCCACAAACTGGATAAATTGTGCAGCATCTCTCGTCTTACTTTTAATCTTGATAACTGGTAGACTACCCCCATTGGATAAATTTATATGGCTAATGACATGCGAGAAGCTGATATAGGTGCAAAACTTGCGACATTTATTGATCTTCAACCCCATTAAATTAGAGAGGGAGGCCAGATGTTTAAATGTGAAAATGGAGCATTCCCAGTGTGTATACCATATTTTATTGTTGTAGTTGACAATATAAATTCATTAAATAATTGGGGGTAGGTTAATAATTTATTTCATTTCGCACTGCAGTGTTGAAATCTGAACGGTATACAGGATTCCGTATATTAATTAATATATTATTCTCATAATTGGTCATTTTATTACATTATCATGGATACATTCAAATCTAATAATTAAGGAATTACCATTTCTACACATTATTCGTAATTGAGCAACTAATTCATGTTTTAATCAAATGTAATGATATCTTGATTTCTGTGATTCTCTTGCTCTGAATGGGCTTCTTAATTGGCTGAAATATAGTTATCTATAGGCCTACCGTCCTCGGCAGGACTTTTACCAATTTTAATTTTGGTTGCAACAAAATCTACTTGGATAGCTATGTAACTTTTAAAATCAATATCGCAGTTAATCTCTTCATCTAATTGACGTTTTTAAATCAAATTATTCGGGTCTATAATCTTTTAGACCCTCTTAGCTGATTTGAAAGAGACTTCTTGTAATCTTACAAAAACCTTTTTTATTGTCTATGGTATTTTGCTCGAATACTATAAAAATCATGCCGTTTACGTCAAATGGGGAATTTGTTTTTTCAAGTTGACTAGATAACTTAGGTGGATTTTTTTGTATTTGTTTTTTTCCCCAAGTCATCACAAGATTGATTAAACAAAGGTTTTCGAGGTTTCTTTTTCCTTTGTTTATTTAGGTTTGAATAATACTTAATATCTTATGTACATTCGCTTGGTCCGTTGGGGCCTTTTTCTAGTGTGCAAATGAATTTGTTTGGCTATTTCTTATCAAATTCTTCAAAAATTAGAACAGAGCAACAAAGTTTTCTGCTTTCGCTTCCAGGCTTTATGAGGCGCCGTTTGTGACAATATTGTCAACGACAAATATATAGAGTTAAAACCAAAATATAAAGTCGCCGTTTGTGAAAATATTGTCAAACACAAATATATAGTTAAAACCTTTGTAAATATATATAAAACGAAATAAATAGGGCCTATATATAAAGTTTTTTTTTTTTTTTTTATAAATATTTTTTTAACATAAATAACGATAGGAAGTTAAGACGTTAAATTTAACGTAAATATAAAGTACACGAACAAACTTAAATAAAGTGTACATGTAAACCGGATATGCCCAAAGGAAGCTGCGCAATCGATGTGCGCGCGAGTAATACTGGTTAATCAAAACTGCAACTGAGTTCGGAAGCGAAACTATGACAGCGGTGAAAACCACTCGCATGTCACAGATGTGGCGAATCAAACAATAAGATCACGTACCTGAACATATTTCAGCTCACTGCCATAATGATTTAGTAAAGGCCTATTCCAATTTTCAACAATTACTGTTGTCATTTACAATCGTACTTCAGAGTTATCACATCAATTAGATATAAGTACATCTATACTTATAAATCAACATAAGATATCCTAGGCTGCAGCCAATATCATAGCCTGTCCCTTTGATGTTCAATCCACGATTCCGCTGGCCAAGTCGCTGGTGGCTATTTGCCGCATAAAAACATCAACAGAAGTTGAAATAAAACATGCGCAATAACGATGTATTAATTATGCGCAGCACAATTATTAGGCAATTTGGAATCATACTGAATATGAGCATATTTCATTGATCAGAATATGACCATTCATAGCTTAGTTATAGGATTTGTAATTATATTGTCGTTTTTGTATATTTTATCGTTTTTCGATAATTTCCGCATTTTCAAACAAGACGAAAATTTGTACTTGGTATAAGTACAGCGAATGTGGAAACTAATGGCTCATGAAGAATACTAGATTGGCCTTTTTTCACTTTTGCGCTGCCTCGAAGCTGTTACTAGTAACTAAGGAATCAGTCGAAGCCGTTTTACCCTGCGTGCTAATCGCTAATTGATCTTCAATACGCGTGGGGTTCTTGACGGGCATCGGTATTAACCCTATTATATACGCTGACGAGTGAGTGAATAGGGTTTAACGTCGCTTTCAACATTTTTTCAGCTATATCACGACGGGGAACGGAAGGGAGGTGAGTGGGAGGGGTGTGGTTAACTACTTGTAACCGAGCAGATCTAATGCTGCCATTTTATACTGCCGTCCCACCGAAATATCATTCCGTAGGCAAACATGACACCCCACTCAGTCACATTATACTGACACCGTCCTTGTTCTATCGTCTTAATACTGAGAGTAAGCGAGGAAGCAACAAGTTCCATTTTTCAAGTCTTTGGTATGACCCGGCCAGGGATTGAACCCAGTACCTAGCGCTTACGAATATCAACAGTTTATTTTATTCTACTTGCGTTATACTAACTTAAAACCTAAAAGTTTGAGATCAAGTAAGCGTATCATGCTATAATAAATGATCTCGATAATGAAAACGAGGAACGGTGAACGCAACAGTACAATCCACACTGGTGGTTCCCACAGTATACGCCATGGTTCTTTCATAATTTGAGAGCGGTACGTTTGATGATACCAGCATAGTGCAACCGGTTCCTCCTGACCCATTAGTTTCCACATTCGCTGTACTTATACCAAGTTCCCTGCAAATTTTTGTCTTGTTTGGAAATTCGGAAATTATCGAAAAACGATAAAATATACAAAACGACAATATAATTCCAAATCCTATAACTAGGCTATGAATGATCATATTCTGATCAATGAAATATGCTCATATTCAGTATGATTTCAAATTGCCTAATATTTGTGTTGCGCATAATTAATGCATCGTTATTGCGCATGTTTTATTTCAACTTCTGTTGATGTTTTTATGCGGCAAATAGCAACCAGCGACTTGGCCGGCGGAATCGTAGATTGAACATCTAAGGGACAGGCCGTGATATTGGCTGCAGGCTAGGATATCTTATGGTGATTTATAAGTAGATGTATTTATATCTAATTGATGTGATAACTCTGAAGTACGATTGTAAATGATAACAGTAATTGTTGAAAATTGGAATAGGCCTTTACTAAATCATTATGGCAGTGAGCTGAAATATGTTCAGGTACGTGATCTTATTGTTTGATTCGCCACATCTGTGACATGCGAGTGGTTTTCACCGCTGTCATAGTTTCGCTTCCGAACTCAGTTGCAGTTTTGATTAACCAGTATTACTCGCGCGCACATCGATTGCGCAGCTTCCTTTGGGCATATCCGGTTTACATGTACACTTTATTTAAGTTTGTTCGTGTACTTTATATTTACGTTAAATTTAACGTCTTAACTTCCTATCGTTATTTATGTTAAAAAAATATTTATAAAAATAAAAAAAACAACAACTTTATATATAGGCCCTATTTATTTCGTTTTATATATATTTACAAAGGTTTTAACTATATATTTGTGTTTGACAATATTTTCACAAACGGCGACTTTATATTTTGGTTTTAACTCTATATATTTGTCGTTGACAATATTGTCACAAACGGCGCCTCATAAGGCTTTGCCTGTATAATATTATGTTAGGAGGAAAAATATTTAAACCATGAAGCTGGTGGACTAAATCAGGGGGAGGTAATTAAAATGTGGAGATGGCGCTGCGACGTACAGCATTGTGTTATCCGGGCACTGTGATGGGCAGCCATTTGTGCAAAAGTCATTTTGGCGGAATCCTGGAGTTGTATTACATTGATTTTAAGGATCGACATTTTAATTATTTTCTCGGTTGCATTAGATTCTTTAATTGTCGTTCTAGCCTGGTTAAATACTGTAGTAATCTTATTCGCTGTCTGGCTTTTTGAATAGGCAAAAACGCCCATTCGTCAATCAGTTTCAATGTACAAAAATCCGAGCCATCGGAGAATGCAGTCGCCCTCGGCTTCCCAGCCATATTTCTAGGGTTTAGGTGGTTGAATATAAGACAGAGAATTGAGAATTGGCGTTCAGCAATATTTCAGCTATATAGCGACGATCAAACAAAATTCTAAGTATTCAAGTTAACGAAATCACCACCCCCCCCCCCTTCCCCTCAACCTCGGGGAAGGGTCAGGCTTAGTGGGGGATTAGCTGGGGATTCACAACATGTTTACTCCCAAGAGAGTGAGGCTTTCACATGTTTTAGTCCTGTTTATGTTGTGATTCAATTAATAATTCTTTCACGGAGGGATGGGACATAAATTGTATTTGGTTGAGGTGTATTACATTAAAATTTATGCAGGAGTCGAGCGAAACCTCAGACCCCCCTCCGACCTCGGGGTTTAGTGGGGACTTAGCAAATGAGAGTTTTTAAATAGCTTCAATGCCGTACCCTCTGGGGCAAAACATTAAAGTGAATCCCCACCTAAACCTCAACTTAATACAATTTATGTCCCATCCCTAGGTAAAATATTAACTGACTGTCTGAAAGTTATCAATCATACTGGGAAGATAGGTGTTTCCTGATGAGGAAGTGATAATTCTCATCACCAGTCACGCCAGTTACAGCAAGAGATAGGGCTCTATAAAAAAAAGTTTCCATCTCCTAATGTTTCCAGTAGTTTTGTTGGCTTTGAATCTGTGGTAAGTTTTGCAATATCTGTAGGAAGTTGACTATATACTGCTTTTATTTCTGGAGTCGGTGTCAGTTTCTTCACAGAATGCAGTTGCCAGGCATACTTGGGTGGTCTAAATATCAGAGGCTGAAGTGATTCAGTTACGTAACGCCAGTGATCAACATACTATCCATTTCCATTGTGGAGATCTGTTTAATGTAGAAAAATACCAATTTCATAGGAAACCATGAAAAACAGGATAATACAACTCGGCCATCCACTGAGCCGCATCTTAACACAGTTCACCTTATTGATTATACTGGACTAAAGTGGCCGATAAGGGCCTGTAGAGGTCTTGTGTGCAGGATCAAGACAACACAAATTGTGTGCTATTTAGCACAATGAAGTTACACAAGATGTGAAAACAGTTTGGCATAACCTTAATTCAGTGCCATGTGACCACTTACCTATATCCTGGTGATGATGTCCTGGAGTTGTATTTTCCAGAGGCAAGTTGAATATCTGTTTAGATGCTCAAGCGTCGATGGAAGCATGACAGTGCTGTAGAGGTCCTTGTATTTGCTACAGATATGATTTTAGAAATGTGTGTGTTGCCCACAAAAATACATTCAGAAAAGTTGTGTGCAGGTATCTCATTTTGAAAATGTGTGTTTCTTTTGCAACTCTATATAGCATTTCCATCTTATCATTCAGTTCATGCATGTCTACAGATGCAATAATGTCATTACTGGCAGTCAGGTTGGATATATTGCGAAATAATTGCAGAAACAAATAATTGCAATGATGATTGTGAAGTGACTACAACCTGATAAGTAGGATATCTGTCAACAGGTTTTCAGTACATACAGATAGGCTTCTTGAAGAACCTCTCAATTCTCTTTCTTCACACAATTTTTGTTTGGCTGAGAGATTAGTTACATTGTAATACACAAGTCTGAATATATAAGATTCTATTAATTACATTTATCTCATGCTAAACTTATAGTGCAAACTACATGTATTGTTACACAAGTAAATCCAGGAGGTGGGGTTGCTCCATGTAAGCCTTCCACTAGTCACCTGCCGGTTTCTAACAACAACTGTCTGCCGTAACACATATTAGGTTATACTAGCCAGCTTCTGTCTGCTCCATATGGTGCCTTATCATTTTAGATTATTAACGATTGTTCTCTTGACCCTCATAACTGTTTGTGGTGTAGTTAATGACTATTCATTGATCTTATTTGCCTTGTTACCTCAATAGTGTTGTTCTTTTTAATCCATCTACTTGTCGGTCACCTGCCAGTTTCAATCAACAACTGTCTGCCTTGACCTGCGTCAGGTTATTCTAGCTAGCTAAGATTCATAGCGTCTCCCTTCCCTCACCGCTATGCCGACGACAAATACATTTCCCTGGTGGTAACACGAACATCTCCATGGCGCACTTATTATTACCTTTGCGCCCTATTGGACCTTCATTAACTTGAGAAAATGGGCCGCCATGAATAAAAATACAGAAATGGCAGACTAAATGGTCATTCGTCGGTCAAAAATTAATTACAGACGTTAAAATTATCCCTATGGAGCCTCAAAATCACCTGAAATCGAGGGTCAAGAAGATGGGCATTTCCGTCATAATAGACCCCGTGTATACAGGGGATGATGATCACAACATCGATTATGGTATTTTTATTCATGGCGGCCCTTTTTCTCGAGTTAATGAAGATCCAATAGGGCGCAAAGGTAATAATAAGTGCGCCATGGAGATGTTCGAGTTACCACCAGGGAAATTTATTTGTCGTCGGCATAGCGGTGAGGGAAGGGAGACGCTATGAATCTTAGCTATATTCTAGCCAGCTTCTGTCAACCCCAATGTATAGTGTCTGACCAATTTTTGGTATATACTCTAGTTTGTAATGTTCATATCACATTTCTCCTGATGACAAATAGAACTTTGTCGAAATATTGAGATTGTCAATATGCGTTTGTTTTCTTTATTCTGAGTGACTTTGCTTATGCATTATGCCAAGCTTATCAGTGGATCAAAAAGATTTTTGGGGAGAATATGTCATGTGGGACTTATCTGGTGGGGGGCGGGGGATATGCCCATACCCTAATCTGAAGGAAGGGGAGGGTTCCAGGTCATCATAGACATAGTGATGACCATAACTGTATATAGGGCAAGAAATTTTCACAGAAATGGGAATTAATCTATAAAGTTTTATGATTCCCTGATGCTCTTGCGGCATATCAAATTATTTTTGATAAACAATTTTCAATAAGGTTGTCAAAAACAAGCTGCAAAATAACATTTTGATCCCTGTATTACTACATGTATACACTACTAGAAATATGCCATACATGTATGTTCATTCTGAATGGATTAATATCAATCAGTTGATCAAATACAGTACACCCACTTTCCAATTACTATATCGCGTCCGCACCATCCGCAGGCTGTAAAATATCGCCTGCAGGCCATTATAACGTCCTGCAGCGGGAAAAATCGCCCGAGAAAACAGGTTGAAAATATCCCCTGCAGGCCGTCTTCAGGCGATATGCAGGGTATTTCGCCGTTTTTCGACAGCAAACATCATTGTACAACAAAGCAATGATTTCCATTGCCAGTAAACGTCAGGTCATCCAGAATTCTCCTAATTTAATCACACAATTTAGTTGAATGAATCCTAAATGTTTAATACTTCAGCGATCTGTTCTGTTGAAGTTCAGTGGTAGACTTCTGCCAAGTACGGCCGCAAAACGCATGGTACGTATTCGAGAAGAAAACCCCGAAGCGAAACCCAGAAAATGTTCGCCGTACGGTTTTGTCTTGTTATAAAACAAAATCGAAGGATGAATACAGTGTTGGTTGAAGTTGGACATCTAGCATAATTTCCTAATAAAACTTGTACGCAAATAAACTATTCTAATATTCGTTATTCAATACCGTTGCAAAAAAATTACTATCTTAAAAATCTGAAGTCTCCCTGTCGGTTCTCATGCAAGCTTTCACTAATCGTCCGAGATTGGCTGAAATGTATCCATGTCACTGCTATTTTTAGATGTGAAACGAGAGGAGTGTTGGTGAAGGAAATGTGATGTTTGGTGCCACGGAATAAAGGACAGCCCGGGTTTATTGGAATGTATGATTATCATCATTATTGGGAAATATTGCGTAATTAAATACATTTAATAAAAGGATGAATATTTGGTGTTTAACTGATTTGTATTTTCACTTTTTTCCGGGTATGTATATATATATATATATATGAACCTGTGAAGGCAGTTTTGGGACTTGAATGTTTTGGGGTTTTTTTTCGAAGGGACGGGGGGGTATTAAAAATCGCCTGCAGATCGCCTACAGGTGATTTTTAATAACCCATAAACATGACCCAAATATACTCACCACTGCTGACTTAAAATGGCGAACCCCAGGGGTATATTTTCCCTCTACCGGATTCCGTGGTCTATGCGTGTTTTAATTGCCTATATTTTGGGTCCGATGAAGCTATTTATGTCGCAAATAATTCCTGTGATTCTATTGGTTAATTTATGTACGACATAAATGATTATTGTCCGACATAAATATGAATTGGTATGGAGATTAAATCGAAATGAGTATGTAGAAAACTTCTTTATATGTAGGGATGAAATCTGAATTAATATGTACATGTATATAAAATGATTTGATCTGCATACAAAAACATTTAAAAAAATATGCATACATGTATATAAAACTGCTGGCTGGGAATATATATGGACATATATTGGATTTAATATGCATATATATTCGAATATATACGCATACATAATAGAGATATTTGTCCACCACGGCCAACCATACACGACAGCTAGCAGTAGCCAAATCAGATTACATGTATTTGATAAAACGGGCTTTGGGTGTGCATTTAAAACTTAGCAAGTCAAAAACCAGAATTGAAAATTCTTCGTGAGTACATGTATATGTGTTTATTGATCAGCATTGAATTGTTTGTTTTGAATTTGTCTTAGTGACCGAGTCCAATCAGGCATCTAAAATACTACACATACATGTAATGTGTAGCACCTACTGGACCATGATTACTGCAGTGACGCGGTGGTAAGAATAAACATAAAATGATAAAAAGCTGTGTATTCTATCCAAGCACATTTAGAATTATAATACAGCATTGTTCATATATTACTAGTGTTGCTTATTCTGTATTGGTTGTGTTATTGGTCTTACTCTGAAGTAAATAACTGGAGGATGTGGGTTATTTTACATGCCAAATAGAAAAATTTGAGAAAAATGAATTTGCTCTTGAATGTAACCCGAATCATGCTGGAATTGCCCCAGGCATTTTGTGGATAGTAGCATTTTTCACAGATGTGCCCCGCCCCCCCCCCCCCTCCGTTATTCTGGAGTGATAGCTATACCACCTAGTTTGACATCGACGTTGTTGTGCAACTTCCGCCAGATTGACACATTGCCGATCATTCAGGCACAGAGCCCGTTCATGGTTTTTCCATATCCTGACAAAAACACAGCCAGGCCACCATTTTATCAACAAGCAGTCGAGTGTCGAGAAACCTAAAGACTGTTCGTGCAAGTTTTCCAAACTGTTACAAACATTTGATTAGGAAAAAAAAACAATTATTTTTCAAAAAAAAAATCTTGGTGTGGACCATTAAGGTGTTGAGGGGTTGTAGCACCTCTGTTGAAAAATATGTATTTCATCCATACAAACGCAAAGCGATAAACATCATTGGCTTTTCGAAGCAGAAATCCGCTAACCTGAGCCAGGTTGAGAGACCAAAATTTTGCGATCAGAATTTTCCGTTTGACAGCTGAGGAATGGTGTGCCAAACTAACTCAACAAAATGACTATCATTTCTTCATGATATCGATAACATATCGTACTTGAAATAACTTTGTCTCTCCATATAAAACTCCACTGCAGTTGTTTCATGTACTGGACCTCAGTTACATGGGAGAATAGATGTCATAATGTATTCATGTTCACTGGCACAAAGGAATAGAGAATTACAAAGTTATTTCAAGTGTGATGACTGGTTTTTGACAAGCTGCAAAGTAGACTAATTAAAGGGGACAAACTATAGTTTACATGTTGATGTACATGTATTTTTCAAAGAATATTGCAGTCTAATTTCCTTAAATTACTTTTTTTCAGGCAGTTTTACCAAAAGTATTTTTGTGAAATTTAAAATTCTTTATTCAATGTACATGTATTGTACAAATTTTGCAGAATGATATGTCCTGTAACATGAGAGAACTGGACCCAGTCAAAACATGAACCATGCAAATAACTGAAAACTCCTTGGCCTTGGCGGTATTAAAATAAGGCCTTTGTTGGAGAGCAAGAAGGTGATGGCAACAAGCAATTAACAGCAAAGTTGACAGTTTAATCTAGGAATGTATTAGAAAATATAGGTAAATTTGATAAGGTTTCTACCATGATCACTTGCCTTGTGATACTCCTGTACATCTATGTCATTGAGACAATGCTATAGTGGTGATGATAAACATAGATGACCAATACTCCGCCAATTTTCGTTGAAGCACAAGTATGTATCTACATGTAGTTATGCTAGTTAAAAACCAATAGGTGACAAAAGGTACAACTTTGAATCAATGACCTTGAAAAATAGGTCAATCTCCCGTTGCGATAGACTTCTGCTCCATGACCACATGCATGTGTTACACCAGTTTGGCGCTTTTAGACAGTCATTTCTCAGATAATTAAATGGTGACAAATTAACATAATCTGACCTGGTAACCCAAAAAACTGTGTCGTCTCACTGATTAAAAATAGGCTTCTGTTTTGTGACCACATGCATGTGATGCAAATTTGTTGTACGGTACCTAGGCATATTCATTCTTGAGATATGATGGTAATGAGAAAACAAAGCTGAATGAACATACATGTATATGATGACAATACCCCAAGGACAATTTTGACTGTAGCCCATGACCTCATGTGTGTCTAGTGTAAGGTCGGTAAGCTTAGGCCTTATCATACTTGAAATATCATGGTAAAGCAGCCATTGATAAATCAACTGATTTGACCCAGAAAATATAGGTCAATTTAACAGACAATTGATAGGCTTCTGCTGTAAGTCTTAAAGACCACATACATATTTGAAGTTAATATAGGGTTCCTGGACATCTGAGACCTTCTTGAGATATCAGTTCATGAGAAATTAACACCTGGTGTCTGGGAAAATATGGGTCAATATCGCTGCTTTTCAATAGGCTTCTGCTCTCGTGACCATATGCATGGGAGAACTAATTTTGATATTCCTAGGTATAATCAGTTTCGAGATATGGTGGTAATGAGAAATCAGAGACGGATGTACACACATATGGACGTACATGATGACGACAATACCCTTCAGGCAAAATTCAAAGGGGTAAAAACATTACATTAAAAATAATATTAAAATAAGTTAATTCACAATGGAGCAGGTAAGGAATGGCATGCCGAACTAGATAAGATGTATAGAAATGTAGACTGCACTATTCTTTGAAGAACACAGTAGTTGATGAGCCAAGGATACGTTAATCCCTCAAATAATTCAATCACAGGAAATGAAAATTCCCATTATAAAATCTGGAAGTGATCAAATTTATTAGAACAGAAACTTGACCGAATGATTCAACATAATGATTAGATGTAATAATCCGTTATTTTTTTGTTAAATGGATTACATGTACATGTATGAGGATTGTCAAATCCATTAGAACCCAAATTATTTTTTCCTGCAAAATTGGATGTGATTTAATTTTGATAGGGGGATTGAATTATTGGAGGGTTAGCTGTACATAGAACAAGGAGGTGAAGCCAGCCATAGTCTCTCTTACTGTTCAGGTAAACGTTTGTTTCCTTTGTGTTTCCTCAGCCGTTTAACTGTTAACGTATATAGACGTCTGTTGATGGCTGGCTTCACATCCCTTTTCTATTTATCTTCCCGAGAAGAAGGTGCAATATTGAAGTATTCCATGGCAACATGTTTAATTGCCATCTTTCT
The DNA here is from genome assembly GCA_036873755.1 of Hanleya hanleyi. NCBI lineage: Eukaryota > Metazoa > Mollusca > Polyplacophora > Lepidopleurida > Hanleyidae > Hanleya > Hanleya hanleyi. The sequence goes on along the minus strand of JAVTVY010012222.1, from coordinate 7,943 downwards.
TCTCGGGCTTAGAGGGGGTTTTCCGCCCTTTGACCCATCAACACCATGTCCCAGTAGTACTTTTCTTTTGTATAAACCTAACATTAGCCCAACGCAAAGAGTCTGAATGTTATCCCCCTCCCAATAAGTTTTCCTACAGTTTGGGGACCGATGAAACAGGCAGCATCAGCCGTTGTAGTCTCCTTCAAGAGACAGCCCATGTCCACAACCATTTTTGGGGTTCCAAAGTGAGCCAGGTCATCCGAGTCGGACTCTAACTCTAACTCTGACTCACTTTCGTCTGAATTGGTGTGGACACTGACAGGCCCTTGAAGGGCTGATGACTGAGGATACCTGCCTTCTTGAGTTAGTTGAGGTTGAGGTTGAAGTGCCTCCACATGTTGGCCATGATGTGCTGGTGCCTCCACATGTTGGCCATGATGTGCTGGTGCCGCATGCTCTGGATTGTTCATATATTTATCTAATTTCTCTGAAATTTCAGGGATTTGTGGGGTAGCCGTGTTAGTCTATTAAACTAGTAGATAGACGGGAACGTAACACCATTTGAGACTAACTATATTTATTCTACACGAGCTTTCGCAGATAAATCTGCTTCCTCAGGTGTGAGGTGAAATGGTCAACATGGGTATATATATACACAAGGGTTGTAAAACATAGCACAAAGATCCGTAATGAGTGAGTGGTGTCAATAAACATAGAACAATAGGTAATTATATAACAATGCTAGGCAGTAGGCTGGTGATAGTAATCTGTACCACAGGAACTAATCTCTATGAAGAGGGTTACAGACAGAATAATACAGGATAATAAAACAGTAATAAGTGAGCTGGACAAGAATAATGGACCAATTAATCTCTATACAATGCTGGGCAATAGGCTGGTGATAGTAATCTGTACCACAGGAACTAATCTCCATTAAGAGAGTTACAGACAGAATATAACAGGATAATAAAACAGTAATAAGTGAACTGGACAAGAATAATGGACCAATTAATCTCTATAGTGGCTTAAGAAACCTAAATCTCTGTTGAGGCCCTGTTCAATACAATTGAATTGTGAAATAATTTTCTGTTCTTCTACAGTTCTTTCAAATTGGTTTCTGAAGTTTCTTTTCCTTAATACGGCAACTTTGAAATCTGTGATGGAATGATTCTGTAAGTTGAAATGTTGTCCAATGGGTTTGTAGGTGTCGTTCTGGCGTATGTCAAATTTATGGCCGTTCTTACGCTGTCTTAATGACTGTCCAGTTTCTCCTACGTATACAGCTTTAGGGAATTTGGAACAGGTAATGGCGTATACAATGTTGGTTGACGTGCAGGAGAATGAACCCTTAACGGACAGTTTGGAATCGTTGGGACCGGTGATCGTAGATTGGGTGTTGATATGTGGGCATAACTTGCATTTGTTGCTACCACACGGAAGTGTGCCGTTCTCTTCACCCATGGACAGTTGACTGGATACCAGACGTTTTTTTCAGATTGGGAGGTTGACGGTAGCCGAGGACAGGTTTATCTGGTAGTATTTTGCTCAGGCGTTCATCTCCACTGATGATCGGTTGTAGAGTGTTGATGATGCGCTGTATTGGTCGCGTTTGTGGGCTGTACGTGATAACTAATGAGATTCTGTTATCGTCTGTTTTGGGCTTGTATTGTAGCAAGATGTCTCTAGGTATTCTCATGGCTCTATGGATTTGTTCTTGTATCGTGGCAGGATTGTATTTAAGTTGCTGGAAGGCTTTTCGTAGATCTTGGAGATGGGTTTCGGCATCAGCAGGTTTGGAGCAGATTCTATTGTAGCGTAGAGCTTGGCTGTATACAATAGATCGGGTGGTGTGTTCAGGATGGAAACTGCGGGCATGGAGGTAGGTATACCGGTCGGTGGGTTTGCGGTATATAGAGGTTTCTATCTTCCCTTCTTGGATCCTGGGGGTGGTGTCAAGGAAGTTAGCTTGCTCGGTCGAATAGTCTAAGGTGAGATTGATAGTGGGGTGAAAGTTGTTGTAGTCATGGTGGAATGTCTGGAGAGCCTCTTCACCGTGTGTCCATATGATAAAGATGTCGTCGATGAATCGCAGGTACAGTAGGGGTTTTTTAGACTGTGTCTGTAAGAACTTCTGTTCGAGGTTAGCCATGAACATATTAGCATACTGTGGTGCCATGCGGGTGCCCATAGCAGTACCATTGATCTGTAGGTATAGATGTTCACCAAATTTGAAATAATTATGTGTGAGGACAAATTCGGCAAGATCAATGGTTTTGGAGGTGAGGTCATCGTCAGGTAAAGATTCTCTGATAGCTTGCAGGCCGTCAAGGTGGGGGATGTTGGTGTATAGGGCCTCTACATCCATGGTGGCTAGGATGGTCCCGGGTGGTAGGTTGTTGGTATTCTTCAGCTTGGTCAAGAAGTCTGTGGTATCCTGTATGTAGCTGGGAGCCTGGGTAACATATGGTTTAAGAACACTGTCCACGAAGCCGGATACTGCTTCAGTAATGGTCCCTATGCCGGAGATAATAGGACGGCCTGGGTTTCCTGGCTTGTGGATTTTAGGGAGCAGATAGAATGTGCCGGGTCGGGGTTCTTTGCTGGTTTCATGCTCGATCCGTTCTCGTACATCGTTCGGTAGAGCGGTCAGTAGGTTTTTCAGATCACGTGTGAATTTCTTGGTGGGATCTTCTGAAAGCTTGATATAGTGGTTAGTGTTCTGGAGTTCGTTGATGTAGTCTGTTTTGTTCAGTAGTACAGTGGCTCCCCCCTTGTCGGCTTCCTTGATCACTATGTGCTTGTTCTTTTTTGAAATTTCGGTAAGTTCTGCAAGTATTTGCGGCACTGCAAAACAGTGCTCACAACACTTGACTGGTGGTGGAGGCGGCTGTGCCACAACCGTAATTGTGCCGGTTTCGATGAATTTTCCAAGCTGAAAGGTCAACAAGATGCCACACATAACGGTTAAATTTGTCGTTGTAATGAATAATAATGGATAGAGAATAATAGTATTTATGTACATTGCTTCATTAAGGCAATAATATCTGCTTCTCGTTACAGGCCAGAAAAAAATTAAGAGTAGGTAGGGCCAAAATAAAAATTATTTTGGAAATAAATTTTATTCTGATGTCCAGTAATCTGTCCCATATACAATGCTCTACAAATATATTCTTGATTGTACGACATTCCCCATACACTCCAACATATTCTCCCAGGACCTATCTGCCCCCTCTCCTATGATATATACCCCATATTTTCGGAAATTCCCCAAAAAGATAAGGGGAGGGGGCGAAATACCCCCCAAATATTATCATTGGTATCTTCATCTTTACTGGATCCAGCAAATACTGATATTTCAAGGAGTTCTGCTTAACCCAGTTATTTTACTCATTGTACTGATATTATGGGAATAATTGCCAATAATGTGTTTGACTGCTGACCTTCTATTACCAAATTTAACATTGATACTAAGATATTAGGATGATATTTTAAGGATAAAAGTTATATGGCAGGAAAAAACACTCCAATAGTAATATTTGACCACCTCATGGTCAAGCCCGATGACCACAATGGTCAAACTGAACTGCGGATCAAGTGTACAATGTATGTGCAAGTTAGAAGCTTCTCTTTCAGATTAACTGATTAGCCCTGAAAAGGGCTGTTGGAATTTGTAGCAAAAAATGCTCATTTGCTCGCCTTCTGGTTCATTTGGGACCAGTCTTCTTGGATGGGATAATGGGCAGCTTTTTAGGGATCCGATGTTGGAAAGAACTCTATGATGGTAAATGGTGGCACTGGAATGTAGTAGCCTGTTCAACTCGCTCGCTTGCAGACAGTGAAATAACACAAGATATAAAGGTTGAGGAATAATGCCAGCATACTGACACAATTGCAAGCGTCTGGTCAGTCATTCATAATTCAGCCGTCGTCCATTAGAGAATATCCGCGTCCATAATCCAAAGACTATTCCATATTCCATATAACAGTATTAGCACCAAATTGATAAAGACAATCAAGCGCAGCGTCAACGCCATCTAGAGCATTCACCGCTTTGCGGTATTTTTTGTACAAACTCGACCGAGAATCACGATCTTGGGAGAGTTCATGTTGGATATCACAGATATGCTTTAGCCTGTAGTCATGCGCGGATTCGGCCTCATCCAATGATGGATACACTCCCATGATAAATCTACATGCTGTTGTCAAGAATATCTAACTCGAGGTCATCCAAGGGGCGGTTGAACACCTTGAGAGATTTTAAGCTGACGCCTTCAGCTAGGAAGATGTTAGCCACTGTCACATCGTTTCCTACTTTTACATTTCACATTTAACACAGGATCTAGCAAATGCTACTAGTCGTGATATGTATTCGCCATATGCAGGTCCCACTGTCATATGACTCCGCAGGCCAATATTGTGACTGCACAACTAAGAACACCACAAGAACCAAAAATGATGCCTTTGATAATCTGAATCTCAGTCACACATCTATTGTAGCTGTTCATGTGGACATATTGAATTTGCAAAAAAAAAATCAATCCCATGCTGATTATCGTTTTCTTATCATTAACTTTCTAACACAGGGCATTCTTGTTTTGTATGGCGGTGTTGACCATCAATGAGCCATATTTAACCCTAACATAGGAATTTTTTTTCTCTGAATGTACTACATGTATTTTTGCTAATTGATCTACATCCAATACTATCTGAATTTCCTTTATGAATGAATGCGTGCATGTACTTGCTATCTCTAAGGTTGAGATGAAACCATGATTACAACATTTGTGAAATATATTACATTTACCCGTTTGGATCACGCTCACCTTCTTTTTCACAACAGCTTTTCTCTTAGGTGTCAGATGATCCAGGAAGTCCCTGGAGGCCTTATCCACTATCTCTGTCGTTGTCTTTTTAGTTTTACTTGTTTCTGTTGTGTCTGTCTTGTCCGTGGTCTTGTCTGTAGTCTTGTCTGTGGTGGTCTCGTCTGTGGTGGTCTTGTCTGTTTTGTCGGTGGTGGTGGTGTTGTCTGTGGTCGTCTCCTTGTTCTTGTGAGTCTTGTCAGTGGTGGTCTTATTTGTCTTATCTGTGTTCGGGGTAGCTTCAGTGAGGGGTGGAGGAAAAACTTCAAAAATTTTGATGTTCGACTGAAATGATATTACATAAGCCATTAGTTTGGTGATAACAAATTTGTACAAGAAATAAACAATTTCAAGGTGCACTCTATTGAGGTATACTAGAACATCAATGAGCCACAAATGTAGAACGTATTGCATTCACCCTTACGAGTGATGACCGCCAAAATGAATGTGATAGTAACCTCCTTCAAAGATCCTCTTCCCCGTCCTCTTCCACCTCTTCTTCCTCTTCCACCTCCTCTCCCTTTCTTGTTTCCTTCATTCTTTGTCACATTCTGAAATACCATTGATATAATTTACAAAAAAATCCTATCATTTAAATTTTTGTCCATCATGCATTAGTCATTGAACATGAATGTTTTGTGAAGAATAGAATACAAATAACTTGCATTTTCAAGGTAAAACTTAATGGTTATACTAAATATCCATGTACACTTTGCATGGAAACTCACAGAGAAGCTATGTGTGAAGTTGATATACCCTTTTAAAGTAACATTTTGCCGGGGGAGGTAACTCTTGCATCCGCCAGGGGGCAATGTTTCCATGTTATAGTATAGGAAGCGCCCCTGGAATCTCCCGGAAATAAAAAAACCGGAATGTAAGATGAGGACCCGGATGTAAGATGAGGACCCGGATGTAAAACGATGACGTCACTCCCTAGCTCTGAGCTCCAAACGTTTTGAGATCCAAGAGCTCTGACCACCACCGGGCGTTGACACAGGCATACACACATCACGCACACGCATAAACACACACACACGCATTTTATTTTATTTTTTTTTCTGTGAAAACACCCGATCGACTGGATAGGCAGGCCCCGATAAGCCCGGGGACCAATATGACCCCTATGGGATAGGATTGATAGGAGTTTTAGGGTAAAGTCTGTGTTCCGCTTTTTTCCCCGGAGAAATTTTACATGCACCCAGCCATCTATAGCGACCTAGAGTCTGTGTTCATTTTTTATTTCAGGAAAACATGGAAACAGCGCCACCTGGCGGATGCAAGAGTTACCTCCCCCGGCAAAATATTACTTTAAAAGGGTACACTATACTACTCGGTCCAGACAAAGTATTGTGGGTGAATTAAGCTGCTCACTTGCTAAGATCTAAGATACTTAAATGCAGTGGTCCATGAAGGTGATTTTACAGCATAAAACATATGGCGTTTTAACTTAAGTAGCTACCTTTGTATTTCCTCTATCGCGCCCTCTACCCCTTCCACGCCCTTTGCCCTCCGCCATTTCCACATCTACATGTACATCCACTTCAGTGTTATTCGCCATCTCTTCCTCTTCTCCAGTTAACTTCTCCACCATCACCTCGCTCAACATCTCATCTACACCAATAAACTGCCCAATATCCTCCTCTTGCCCCATCTCCACTACCTCCTCCATTTGCCCCACCTCATCTACATTCATCTGTGTTTCAACTATTTCATTCTACAATGTAGATATCGTTGTTGAGTGGGTCATCAGAATCGACAAGTAAAACACTTGTAACTTCAGTAGTAGAGAATGCATATTCTTCGTATTTCCAGTTGAGGTGCATAGAGCTTGAAATACACTTTCTTCTGCTCGTTGTGGTGCATAGAGCTTGAAATACACCTTTCGTGGAGATACGGCTTATAGCGTTGGGCACACCGGTTCTCGTCAGATCACGGAAGTTAAGCAACGTTAAGCTCAGTCAATACTTGGATGGGTGACCGGGTGCTGTACTGGCTGGGCTGACCAGTGTACAGGGTAATAGAATTGTGAGCACTCTTGTGTTCTGGCACATGTAGGCACCGTCGTGATATTACTGAAGCAAGGTCGAAAACGACGTTAAACCCTACTACCCACTCACTCACCCATCTGCTCGTGTGACACGACTTACTAGGGCTTCCTACTGATGAAAATGACCCCACAGCCCCTCTCATCATATTCATCGATCAAATCCCCACACGCTATATGTTGCTCCACAAGAAATATTCCATGGGTCTGAGCAGCAGGGAGGGTGTATGGACTTTTTGTTGGGGGAGGTGTGGGGGAGCAGGGAGCTTCCCAAGGGGCACTAATGTATGGGGCAGGTGTGGGGGGGCGGGGAGCTTCCCAAGTGGGGGGCTGGGCGCATACTCTGTAGAGCCTCGGGACGGCCCACCACCCTTCTTCTAGGGTGTCGGACTTTTTTTGTGGAATCTGTTCAGAGCTGATTTTTTGACAGAGATTATCGGGACAAAAAAAACCCAGGGGAGGGAGCATACCAAAAAAAATGGGGGGGGAGCGAGTTAATCTACGCCGGGGGTCAAAAAATGTAAAACCGGTGTGTCACGTCTCACTGAGTCCCCGTCACATGACTTCGTGGCCTGTGACGTATTCTTCCTCACATGGCTTCGTGGCCTTGTGAGGGTTTGTTAATTATAAATAATTTTTCGGGACTCAATTGCTCTTATAACTCTCCCCCGTGGCATTCTAGACAATTCGAAATGAGTCTAGAATTTTTGTGAGAAGAGCTTGGAACAAGCGTTCCAAGAGCAGTCAGGTAGGGATCGAACCCCCTTTTGTGAGACGTGACTGGAAGACCCGATTAACATTTCGCAAGGCCTACCTAGGCTGACTTCCCGGACGGTAATAAGTCCTCTAAATAACAGATTTATACCTCCCAAACTTACCTTCGGATTTTCCAGCCAGTTGATGTTGAGTGGATAGCCAGTTTGATGTGAAGTGGATAAGATCCAATATAGGACTGATCAGCCCCGTATATCGGTTAAATAGATCTCCGCATATAGCGATCTTCAACATATTTTAACGTAATGGACGACGTGTTATGCAATGCCAGCCTTAACTATGGT